>JAJJWW010011487.1:0-40502 GCA_023531295.1 Papaver armeniacum | reverse complement strand
GTAAACCGCCAAACCAATACCCCAGTTTGTGACATGATTGATGTCTGGAATGTGTGGATCGTGGGACCCACAAAAGGTAGCATGTAATACTAAATTGAATAACTGCGTTATTCAGGAAGTTGATACTTGTGAAGTATCGTGTGTATTTTATGCAGGTACTACATCATGGTGTGGTAAAGTGACGGGTGGTGATCACCATGACGCCTCACTGACCAATTAACTCCTGACCAGGGTTGTATAACCAAGCCGGTGAAGTTGGACTTACGAGATGATCTTTGAGACACTCATCTGCGACCGTTGATGGAATCAGGGTTTTGAAGAGGTGCGCAGGCATCACTCTTCAGCTTGGTCGAAACCAAGCATGGGAAGGGTTTTGGAAAGGACCGACCGGGAATGCGTGTAGACAGCATGCCGGTGTACACGTCTGTACCTCTCTGTCACATAAAGGCGCGATCTAGGCCACTCGATTTGACCGGAAAAGAGGGGTGGTTGAGATCGATTTTGCAACGTAACTGGGTGCCGCAAAAGCCGCACATCGTGCCAACTTCGGCGCGCGCTTCAAGGCGACCAAGCTTGGTCGGACTTGCCCAATCCGTCCTGACGTGTAGGTGGTAGGCTGGTATTCACGTCTATACTGATCGTCCCATGAAAACGTGATCTAAGCCACTCAAATCGTCCTAAGTGAAGTTGAGTGGTCGAGATCGGTTGCGCTTTGGGAAGTGTGACCACGCAAGTTTGGACGCGCGTTTTGGGATAGCCAGGCATGATATGCCTTGGCCGATCAGTGAGGGGATAGACGGGCCCACGGTGGTCATGCTTTGGTATGACCGGGACTCGCTTAATCTAACTGGGACCCTCCATTCGTCTTTGGAGAAGATGGACGCTCGTGATGCTCAAAACCCTAATTTTGGGTTTCACGGCCGTGCGTCATACTCTGTTCGGGCGCACGAATTGGGATGACCAAGCATGGTTGGTCCTGACCGATTAGTCAGGTATGTAGGCGGGCCCACGGTGATTGTGTTGACATGCTCTGGGCCCTTTGAATCTACATCTACGCCCTCCATCTATACCTGCGAAGATGGATGGTTGAGACTGTTTTGCAACACATGTAATATGCCGCAAACCCTAATTTAGGGTTTTCCGTCCATACGATCTGGTTTGGAAGTTTTGGCATGGGGAGGCCGACCATGCGGGGTACGCGTTGGTTCGGCAGTGAATATTCCATACCTACTTGGGTGTTATGGAATTGATCTGGGCCATCCAATCACGCTGCTGAGGTTGGATGAACGAGATCATATCCAGACTGATACGGACAGTCCGGATGCTCAATCGATCTAGTATAACGCACCGAGAGTTCTCAATCGGGCTAGTATAACACACCGAGAGTTGTAACATGTACGGGTATTTCGTACATGCTTTCATTATAATGCTTGGAGGTTCGTGTTGCTTTGCTGAGAGCAACACTCGCCGTCATGCCGCACCGATAATGAGTACAGAAATACAAGGTGCTCACGCATTAATTAAAAATTCTATAAATTCACAGGGTATATGGGATTGTTGCTACATGCTCCAACCTGGATGAATTTCATGTATTCACAGAATCGGATTGTTGCCACATGCTCCATTCTAGGTGAATTAGTAAAGTGAAGGAGTATCCAACACTTATTAATGGCTTTATCTTTTACAAGATGTCAGCGCATGATTTTCTGGTTTTTACAATTTTAACCTTAAATGAAAATCCACCATCAACACATCCATTGAAAAGTTCCGATCTCAAGTAAGTCTCATCGCGCAACCCTCTTTACAACTTACCGCCCTCCATTCTGACAAGTCCTGGGGACTGGCTCTAGCCAAAACACCAACCTTGGATAAGAGATGCGAATGGGAGTCCGGCCCCTTCAAACAGTTCATCAGGAGTCTAGAATCTGTCTCGATCAAAGACGACAAAACCAAGACCCCAATGTCTACACGCCCAAACCCGTTTGGAATTGCGGACCTAGTGACGAAGACAACCGCATTCAAGGTCGGAAGCATTATGGTGAGAATGGCTACCTCACCCGATTCAGCCACCGAGAAGGAGGATGAACCATACCCGTAGCGAGATGTCATCCTAGGCGGCTATTGCAAACTCATCAACGCTGACAAGCTAGAAGGCGTAACAATTCACTCACGATGGCTCAAACCCTACCGTACTTAAGACGCTGTGCTATCACTTTCCAGCATCATACACGCTTTAAGACGCTGTGCTACTTCCTCCGGCGTATTTCCCTTTACAATTTCACATCATATTTGTAATTCCTCTAGAGAATGATTGCAATACTTGCATTCATAATTAGGGTTTCAATTTTCGATTTTTAAATTAATTGAAGTGTTATTTCCACCTGGGAACCTCTTTACTCCTAAAGACACGAAGCCCATCCGAAATCAACCCACTAGAGCAGGTCAGGAAAGAAACCCTAAACAAAAACATCCTGAAAAGAGTTGAGGGAAAAGATATGCGCGGGAAGGGAAGAAGCTTTGAGCCACTCACCCCAGCAAGGCCGGGAAGATCTCGCATCAGGAACACAGGTCCGTAGGTATTCTACTATGGCATTATTTCTTTTATCACAAAGAATTACGTGTGAAGGCGCACCCTTGCGCCTGAGAATGTTCAATTGCAGTTTTGACAAAGGGTTATATTTAAAAAAAAAAAAAAACCTTTGTTCAAACGATCAAATAGAAGAAAACCTTGAACTCGGCTGCCACTGAGTACAAGGAAGATGTTCAAATATACGGAATATACTTGGAAAGCGGAAAAAGAAGAAAAGAAGTTTTAGTCGCCAAGAGGGTCGACATCGCCTGCACTACCGTTAGGTTCTGCTTCAGCGCCATCACCTGTTGATGCTCCTCCCTTCGGATCTACCTCAACTTCTGCATCAGACATCTCCACAGCAACGCACTCCATCCCAACATCATCAGCGGGAGCATCAAAGGACACAACAACATTAGGAGTCGTGTCGATTGCTTTCAAATGATCAGGTTCATCTGTGTCAGAATCAAGAATTATCACGCCGTCCTGGAATGGGTAATCACACTTATCTTCATTCAGAGGTCGTTTATGCTCAACCCTCCGCCTCTTCAACCGTGCTGCATATCTCTCTGCCCTTGCGCTTACTAGTGCTTACAACGTTTCCTCGTGCCTCCACCGCTCCTCCATGTCAATCGCAGCTGAAAGTGCACAGATGCGTCCCCTGGCAATACGCAGGTGCAAAATAGACATCCCCTGTATAGCGCGACCGACTTCGCGAAGTGGAAGATCGATCTTAGCCATTACTTCTTCGTGCGCATGGGTTTCGGGCTTGTCAACTTCGAAGCTTCTTTCTGGAGAAGTGACATAATGATCGTCCACCGCTTCCATGATAAACTGCAAAAGGAGAAGAAGTTACGAGCACACAAAAAAAAAAAAAAAAAAAAAAAAATCAATCGATCACCAATCGAAGATCGAGAAAAGTATGGAACAAAGACGAGATATAGAATAAACGACTACGTGAGATGATTCTTTATAATCTCGCAAGCCCGACAGAATCCCAGGAGAAAAGAAGTCTTCACTTGCCACCTATAAAGGCTACTAATTCGGGATAGCAATCAACGATGCTTATCAGATACATCTGAGGAAAGCTGCTAGGCGAAAGGGAGTACACCCGACCCAAGGAAGGGGCCGAGCTCGTCCGTATATGTACAAAGGGAACCAAAGCGACTCACCGGATCAAGTCCGCTTCCTTCACAACCTTAATCGGGACTAACCAGTTCCTGTGGCAACGCCTGACGATGTCGACCTATCCAGAAAATATGTATTCACTTTAGCTTGGTCATTTCAGTACGTAAATTTGTCACCATCTCATGACTACCCCACAATAGTGTAACCATTATGTGCTAGGCAGGGGACTTAATGTTGATGGTGGATTTTCATTTAAGGTTAAAATTGTAAAAAAACCAGAAAATTATGCGCTAACATATTGTAAAAGATAAAGCCATTAATAAGTGTTGAATACTTCTTCACTTTACTAATTCACCTAGAATGGAGCATGTAGCAACAATCCCATTCTGTGAATTAAATACACGAAATTCATCCAGGTTGGAGCATGTAGCAACAATCCCATATACCCTATGAATTTATAGCATTATTAATTAATGCGTGAGCAGCCTTGTATTTCCTGTACTCATTATCAGTGCGGCATGACGATCGAGTGTTGCTCTCAAGAGAGCAACACGAACCTCCAAGCATTATAATGAAAGCATGTACGAAATACCCGTACAGCCGCAACTCTCGGTGTGTTATACTAGCCCGATTGAGAACTCTCGGTGTGTTATACTAGCCCGATTGAGCATCCGAATCTGTCCGTATCGATCCGGATATGATCTCGATCATCCAACCTCACCAAGCATGATTGGATGGCCCGGATCAATTCCATAACCCCCAGCAGGTATGGAATATTCACTACCGAACCAACGCGGACCCCGCATGGTCGGCCTCCCAAAAGATTGGAATAGCTTGCCAAAACGTCCAAACCAGAAAGCGGATGGATGGAAAACCCTAAATTATGGTTTGCGGCACATTACATGTGTCGCAAAACAGTCTCAACCATCCATCTTCGCAGGTGTTGATGGTGGGTTTTCATTTGAGGTTAAAATTGTAAAAAACCGAAAAAATCATGTGCTGACATCTTGTAAAAGATAAAGCTATTTATAAGTGTTGGATACTCCCTCACTTAATTCACCAAGAATGGAGCATGTGGCAACAATCCCATTCTGTGAATACATGAAATTCCTCCAGGTTGGAGCATGTGGCAACAATCCCATCCTGTGAATTTCTAATCAGCCTTGTATTTCCAGTACTCATTATCAGTGTGGCATGACGACTGAGTGTTACTCTTACGAGTAACACGAACCTCCAAACACTATAATGAAACCATGTACGAAATACCCGTATGCCGACTCTCGGTGTGTTATACTAGCCCGATTGAGCCCCTCTCGGTGTGTTATACTAGCCCGATTGAGCATCCGGATTGAGCATCGTATCGGTCCGGATATGATCGCAGTCATCCAACTCCATAAGCATGATTGGATGACCCGGATCAATTCCATCACCCCAAGCGGTATGGAATATCCACTCGCCAACCAATGCGGAACCCGCACGGTCGGCCATTGGCCTAGCTTGCCAAAAACGTTCATACCAAGCATTATGGACGGAAAACCCTAAATTAGTGTTTGCGGCGTATTACATGTGTCGCAAAACAGTCTCAACCATCCATCTTCGCAGGTATAGATGGAGGGTGTAGATGTAGATTCAAAGGGCCCAGAGCATGTCAACACGATCACCGCGGGCCCGCCTACACACTTGACTAATCGGTCAAGACCAACCATGTTTGGTCGTGACAAAATCGTCGCCCAAACAAGAGATGACGCACGGCTTTGAAACCCAAAATTAGGGTTTTGAGCATCACGAGCGTCCATCTTCTCCGACATGAATGGAGGGTCCAAGATTAGATTAAGCAGTCCTGGTCATACCAAAGATGACCACCGTGGACCCATCTATTACCTAACCCGATCGGCCAAGGCATATCATACCTGGCTAATCCAAAACGCACGCTCAAACTAGCGTGGTCACACCTCCCAAACCGCAAACTGGTCTCGACCACTCAACTTCGCCGGACGATTTGGATGGCTTAGATCACGTTTTCATGGGACAGTCAGGTATAGGCGTGAATACCAGCCTACTATCTACACGCCAGACTGATCGACCAATACCGACCAAGATTGGTCATCTTGGAACGCGCGCCCAAACTAGGCATTTCACGCGGTCTCCAATTCCTTTGCGGCAATGGATTTCTGCCGCAAACCGATCTCAACCACTCAACTTTTCCGGTCAAATTGAGTGGCCTAGATCACACCTTCATGGGACAGTGAGGTACGGACGTGTACATCGGCATGCTGTCTACACGCATGCCCGGTCGGTCTTTTCCAAAACACCCCCCATGCTTGGATTCGACCCGAGTGAAGAGGGATGCTTGCGCACCTCTTCAAAACCCTGATTCCATCAACGGTCGCAGATGAGTGTCTCAAAGATCATCTCGTCCGTCCAACTTCACCGGCTTGGTTATACAACCATGGTCAGGAGTTAATTGGTCAGTGAGACGTCATGGTGATCACCACCCGTCACTTTACCACACCATGATGCGCACTGCATAAAATACACATGATACTTCACAAGTATCAACTTCCTGAATAACGCAGTTATTCAATTGAGCATTACATGCTACCTATCGTGGATCCACGATCCACACATTCCGGACATCAATCATGTCACAAACTGGGGGATACATACTGGGGTATTGGTCTGGCGGTTTACAGCGTGCAGCGTGCAACGCGCCATCACAAGAACGTGTTAGGAAGTCATGGACGGTTAGAGATGAACAGGAGAAGTGGGCAAGGCTGGTCGTGTATCACCAACGCACAACTCCACTACTTCATCACTCCACTTCCTCCACTTCCCACGAGAGACGTGAATAAGACTCAATGACTTGTATAAATAGGTTCTCCGCCCTATTTCCAGACAACGGAGAAAAATAACAAGAAAACACCCAGAGCCTGCTTATACCAACCGTAAGCTTGTTCATTTTCCTGTTGCAAGTCATAAGCAAGTCTACACCTTCACAATCTCAACACTTTCTTCGCTTCCCTCCCTAAGATCAACCCCATGTCCTTCACTTTGTGACCGAAACAAGTCTGGAACGGCCATTTCTTGGTTTAGGCCGGACTTGCACAGATTGATCTCTCGAATCTACAAGCACTCACCGCGCAATGCATTTGTTTAAGGTTTAAATTCATTCCTCATCCACACCCCAAATTACCAAATTCTGCAGGAGTAGTTTTCACCCATAAACAATTGGCGACCACAGTGGGAGGTTGATCTCTCGGTTGCACAAAATCGAATTCTCAATTTTTTTCGGTTTCCATCTCGCAATGTATCCAGAAACCACAGGTGGTTCAGATATCACGGGAAGTATAATTAGAATGCTGGAGGATGTCTTGGCAAATCAAGCCAGTATCATCAGAAGGCAGAGCGAAACATTCCGCCTTTTGAATGATATAACATCACAATTACAAGAAGGGTCAGCGTGCATCTACTCAGGCAGTGCAAGAAACGCTGAATCCTTAGTCGAGAGTCACACCTTTACCAGTGGAGAGGCAAAAAGAGCGCGTAACCGCAGGAGATTCAGGAAGACGAACAACGTGGTCCAGGTCAATAATGAAGAACCGAGGCAACTCCACGAGAGGAAAGGACTTGTCCGGAGTACTACAACGTCTACCAAATAAAGAAAGGGAGCCTGCAGCTTATGGAGCCCTGTTAGAAGATTTATATCTCAAAACTCTTGTTGAAGCCCGGAAGACTGTCCAATCCGCATCGGCCTTTCATCCAAGCGAAGAAATTCTTGAGGAAGGAGAGATCGATCAGGAAACACGCGAATACAGAGGATGGGAGCGTTCAATTCGATCACTCAGCAGTGACATTACGACACCTTCCACATCACTTTACCTGTGCAAGCGATCCATGGATATGACGGCACTCGCAAATCTTCCAACCTCATCTCCGGAACGTGCTCCACATCAAAGCCTCGTAGGGACATCACAACGCCCACTAACGCAGGAAGAGCCAGACTCAAGGTACTTACATTTCCCCTTCCCAATGAAGAAGATTCTGGAGCTACTGGAGGCGTGGGTGCGAAATGGAGAGGTGGAGCTACCCCCGGTATGGCATCCGCCTACTGATCAAGAAGTAATGGACCCGAGGTACTGTCATTTCCACCAGTTCCTCCATCACCCCACCAGTGAATGGAACGCTTTGAAGCGCATTGTTCAGGAAAAGCTTGGTCCAGAGCGATAGCTCTGAGAGATCGGCGCGAAGGATTTTCTTAGAAAGGCTACTCTGGTTCGGTACAAGTGAGGCTTCAAAAGTAAGTTTTACTCAACAATTTTACAAGAAGGATAGTTTTAGAATTCACTGGGGACTTAACATCCCGCACGTGGAGAAAGAGGCTCAGTGGTCAAACGCCATATTTATTTCCCTTCATACCTCCCTCTTACGAGACATTTGCAATTTCATATGATATGTGCAATCATTCATGACCAAGATGCAAATTCCATTTAAAATAACCTCTTTCAGAAAAGTTATTCACAAAAACTATCTCAATATACCAATTCAATTACCTATTAATTCAAAACCGGAAGTCAAATTACGAAAGGAAATCCTCACTATCACTCAAAAAGAAAAGCATCTAAAAATAAGAGGCAAGTATATAGCACGAATCCTTCAAGGAAAGTCCTTCAGCAACAACTCGTCCTTCTGGGCAAGAGCGGCTTTCATCCTTTGAAGTACAGCTTGCTTCAGCTTCAACTCCTCAGACAACTTTTCAACCTCTTCTTCCTGGCGAGTAACACATTCTGCAGAAGGGGCTTCACTTTGTAATTTCTGGAGCTCCTGAATCTTGGAGAACCTTTTGAGGAACCAAGGAGCATTGAAGTCGTACTGCACAAACACATCTCGATGGCATTTCCAGTCTTCAATCATCTCCTCAGAAACTGTTCGACCAGTCGCGACGCTCATCCCATGGATAGAAAATAAAGCCTCCTGAACGCGGTTGACCAATGCAAGACGACTCTTGAGCTTCAAAGTGGTAGCAATGTGACCGTGTTTCTCCCATATTGCCATATACAACTCTTTGAACCGAACCGGCACGCTGAATCCACCAACCAACACATGACCTGGATAAGGGACAGTAAAAGGAGGATTGAACAAAGCCCCAGGCTGCATCACCGGTAATCCACCAACCACAACAGCCTTATTGACTGGAACTTGTTCAGAACGAACTTCAAGGGGAGCTACCTCAACTGTAGCAGACGCTGCCTCTCTTATATTCCTTCCGGCATCTACCTTGCTCTGGGTACTAATTTCCATCACGACCCCGTCAACAAGATCACTCAGGGAGGCGGCTTGTCCAACCGAGCTTGCATCATCTCTGTCATGGTCGGGAAAAGGGGCGGTTTCTCCAGACTTCTCAGCATGAAGGTCAGTACTTGCATCATCTCTGTCATGGTCGGAAAAAGGAGCGGTTTGTCCAGACTTCTCAGCATGAAGATCAGTACCGCCAGACTTCTCAGCATGAAGATCAGTACCGCCAGACCTCTCAGCATGAGGGCCAACATTACCAGCCTTCTCATTCTGAATGCGCGCCAACCTTGTGAAGACATTCTCTTTCGGAATCCCCTGATTTCAAGCAAGAATTACTTTTAGAAAGATTCACCCTGGAGAAATAAAGGAACCAACGGGAAGAGATTTAAATACCTGCATATTGGAGGAATTGAGGATCACCGAACCACATGCCTGCCTCTTGGATCTCTCTCCGCTTGGGGACCGCAATCCTCGGCCTCGGTCCGTTTGGTGGAAGTGGCTTCAACCGGAAATGCTTTTTCAAAACGTCGAAGATGGTTCACCACCGAAACCTCACAATACTCTCCGAGAATTCCTGGAAAATCAACAGTTGCCTGCTCCAAAATTCCTTGTACTTATCGGTTACCACTGGGTTTCTCCCAATAGGCCAGAAGGGAAGGCTCACCCGTTCCAAAAACACGTCAGCATTAAGAATATTCGGGAGGAATTCTCTCGGAACCCCTAGTGGACGGATAAATGGGACACCCTGATCAAACCCCATTTGAAGAGCCGCCCTGTCAATATTGTACGGAGTCACAGTAAATTCTTCGTTGAATAAAGACGGGACATATCCTGGGATGCAGCTGCGCAGGTAAACAATTTCCCCGGATCTCATAGTCTTAACATCAGTACGCAACACAACACCAGGGCCATCAGAAGCAATAGAAAAAGTCTTTGGCTGAACAATGGAAGGGTGGACCGGCCCCCATGGACGAAAATCTACATAAGACACATTGTCAAATGTGTCCACAAGTCTCGCACCGGCTCTGGGACGCCTCTTATTCTAGCGGAGTATTCTCGAGCCACCATACAAGTTGGTGAGCAAATTTGCAGGGGTAGGAGCATAGCTTTTGAAGTGTTCCCATAAGAATACCTGAATAAAAGCGAAGTGAACGTGCGATTCCACCTTCTTGTACCCATTAAAAACATGCATGTCCATTGCTAAGGCGTCCAGATGAGAATACAGCGATCCAAGGATCAAGGCACCCAGGGGAAGAACTTTACCTTTTTCCAGCTTTATAGCGATCTTAACGAGGTCACTCCTAATGGTCTTCTTTCCAGAACCGTCATCGAATATGTCTCTGGATAACCATAAAGACAGGAACGCAATCACGCCGAGCTCATTTTCCAACTCTTGATCCAGCTCTGGGTCTGCAGGAGACCACTCCGACACCCACCAGTGTAAAAGCATCTCGTATCTTTTTCTCCTCCTTGTCCAGATTGTCGAATTCCGCCACCTTTTGAAGTATAGCATCATAGTTACATTGCTCCGTATCATATAGATCGTAAGAAAGACTTCCAGCAACATGCAGGTTCATTAATGCAGCTACACTCTCCAGGGTAATAGTCATCTCTCCCCATCTAGATATGGCTGTATGAGTAGAAATGCGCCACCGAGAAATGAAGGTAATCAAACCCGCAGCGTCTTTCTTAATTTCAAGAGCAAAGAGATGCCATGACCGCATTGAGGATTTGCGCTGAAAGAAAATTATCTTTAATGCCCTTATTACTCAACATGCGTCTCATCCATCCTTCATAAGAACCCAGTGGAGTATGACAAATGTTGAAGTCAATAGGGGAAGGCGGATATTCGTTTCTCCGGAGACAAAATCTCATCACAAGTGTTGAAGAAGAAAATGGATCAAAGATCCATATTTTCTCGAATCGAAAGCGGGACTATCTTATGAGAAGGATGTCTTCTAATATTTGGAAAAGGCGAGGTAAACAACTCATCATCGATGTTCGGCATATCCTTGAAGCCGTCAACACTTCCTGGCTTGGCACCAACATTATCTCCAGAAGACATCTCAACAAGAATTCTTTTCTTCATTCCATAATGAAATAAAAGACAGGAGTTAGAACTTGTGTGAAAAGCGCATAAAACATGTAGTCACGCACGACAAAGCACGGGTCCAAACACCAGTATTGCTCGTTCAGTCTGGTATTGGTTTCAAGTCCGGTACAAGTTTCAGCCTGGTATTGGTGTCAAATCAGTCAAGCATATGTGGGTGGGACCCACGCACAAGGTGGGACTACATTCACGGGCACGTATTACAACACGGTTTTTCTCATGATCGTGGGAATTATGTTTACGAAATTCAAGCCAAAGTCTCTTCCTAAGCTACAATCTAAGAAGCTAGTTTTGCATGCAATGGTGGAAAAAAGCAAAAACAACATGATCATGTATTCACGGTTGTTTTACTAAGCAATTCTAGAAAATATTGACGTATCAACCTCGGTGGAAAAAACTAAGCATATGCACATCTTACAAAAGGTGTTTACCTAGCAAACTAGGGTTTTATCTTTAAAAAAAAAAAAGAAAGAAGAAGACCGATACTTACCTTGGACGGACGGCGGCAGATTCCGGCGACGAGCTCCGGCGAACGGACGGCGATAACGAGCTCCGACGGACGGCGGCGATTGCGACGGCAGTGAAGACCCGGACGGGAGCTGCTCGACAAAAAAAAAAACTCGTGAGAAAAGGAAAAGGGTTTTGGTCTCTTTTATAGACAAAAATTAAAAGAATCCCAATAGAACAAGGATACCTCTTTTGGATTCCTTTTCTGATTCAAATACCCAAAAAAGGAAATCGGTCCCACCAAAGGACTCCATACAAGCACAACGGCGTGGGCAACTGGCGGTCGGTCAATACTCTTCCGGGTAAACTTCCTTTATCCTGTCTTTCTCACATATGTATGTCACCATCTCATGCCTACCCCACAATAGTGTAACCATTATGTGCTAGGCAGGGGACTTAATGTTGATGGTGGGTTTTCATTTGAGGTTAAAATTGTAAAATCCGAAAAAATTATGCGCTGACATCTTGTAAAAGATAAAGCCATTTATAAGTGTTGGATACTCCCTCACTTAATTCACCAAGAATGGAGCATGTGGCAACAATCCCATTCTGTGAATACATGAAATTCCTCCAGTTGGAGCATGTGGCAACAATCCCATCCCGTGAATTTCTAATCAGCCTTGTATTTCCAAAGTACTCATTATCGGTGTGGCATGACGATCGAGTGTTACTCTTACGAGTAACACGAACCTCCAAGCACTATAATGAAACCATGTACGAAATACCCGTACAGGCTGACTCTCGGTGTGTTATACTAGCCCGATTGAGCCCCTCTCGGTGTGTTATACTAGCCCGATTGAGCCCCTTTCGGTGTGTTATACTAGCCCGATTGAGCATCCGGATTGACCGTATCAGTCCGGATATGATCGCAGTCATCCAACTCCATAAGCATGATTGGATGACCCAGATCAATTCCATCACCCCAATTAGGTATGGAATATCCACTGCCGAACCAATGCGGAACCCGCACGGTCGGCCATTGTCCTAGCTTGCCAAAAACCGTTCATACCAAGCATTATGGACGGAAAACCCTAAATTAGGGTTTGCGGCGTATTACATGTGTCGCAAAACAGTCTCAACCATCCATCTTCGCAGGTATAGATGAAGGGTGTAGATGTAGATTCAAAGGGCCCAGAGAATGTCAACACGATCACCGCGGGCCCGCCTACACACTTGACCAATCGGTCAAGACCAACCATGTTTGGTCGTGACAAAATCGTCGCCCAAACAAGTGATGACGCACGGCTTTGAAACCCAAAATTAGGGTTTTGAGCATCACGAGCGTCTATCTTCTCCTATGCATGAATGGAGGGTCCAAGATTAGATTAAGCAGGTCCGGTCATACCAGCATGACCACCGTGGACCCATATATTCCCTAACCCGATCGGCCAAGGCATATCATGCCTGGCTAATCCAAAACGCATGCTCAAACTAGCATGGTCACACCTCCCAAACCGCAAACTGATCTCGACCACTCAACTTCGCCGGACGATTTGGATGGCTTAGATCACGTTTTCATGGGACAGTCAGGTATAGGCGTGAATACCAGCCTACCATCTACACGCCAGACTGATCGACCAAGACCGACCAAGATTGGTCATCTTGGAACGCGCACCCAAACTAGGCATGTCACGCGATCTCCAATTCCTTTGCGGCAATGGATTTCTGCCGCAAACCGATCTCAACCACTCAACTTTTCCGGTAAAATTGAGTGGCCTAGATCACACCTTCATGGGACAGTGAGGTACGGACGTGTACACCGGCATGCTGTCTACACGCATGCCCGGTCGGTCTTTTCCAAAACACCCCCCATGCTTGGATTCGACCAGGCTGAAGAGGGATGCTTGCGCACCTCTTCAAAACCCTGATTCCATCAACGGTCGCAGATGAGTGTCTCAAAGATCATCTCGTCCGTCCAACTTCACCGGCTTGGTTATACAACCCTGGTCAGGAGTTAATTGGTCAGTGAGACGTCATGGTGATCACCACCCGTCAATTTACCACACCATGATGCAGTACCTGCATAAAATACACATGATACTTCACAAGTATCAACTTACTGAATAACACAGTTATTCAATTCAGCATTACATGCTACCTATCGTGGATCCATGATCCACACATTCCAGACATCAATCATGTCACAAAATGGGGGTATTGGTCTGGCGGTTTACAGCGTGCAGCGTGCAACGCGCCATCACAAGAACGTGTTAGGAAGTCATGGACGGTTAGAGATGAACAAGAGAAGTGGGCAAGGCTGGTCGTGTATCACCAACGCACAACTCCACTACTCCATCACTCCACTTCCTCCACTTCCCACGAGAGACGTGAATAAGACTCAATGACTTGTATAAATAGGTTCTCCGCCCTATTTCCAGACAACGGAGAAAAATAACAAGAAAACACCCAGAGCCTGATTATACCAACCATAAGCTTGTTCATTTTCCTGTTGCAAGTCATAAGCAAGTCTACACCTTCACAATCTCAACACTTTCTTCGCTTCCCTCCCTAAGATCAACCCCATCTCCTTCACTTTGTGACCGAAACAAGTCTGGAACGGCCATTTCTTGGTTTAGGCCGGACTTGCACAGATTGATCTCTCGAATCTACAAGCACTCACCGTGCAGTGCATTTGTTTAAGGTTTAAATTCATTCCTCATCCACACCCCAAATTACCAAATTCTGCAGGAGTAGTTTTCACCCATAAACAGCAGGTATAGATGGAGGGTGTACATGTAGATTCAAAGGGCCCAGAGCATGTCAACACAATAACCGTGGGCCCGCCTACATACCTGACCAATCGGTCAGGACCAACCATGGTTGGTCATCCCAATTCGTGCGCCCGAACAGAGCATGGTTACACGGCCGTGAAAGCCAAAATTAGGGTTTCGAGCATCACGAGCGTCCATCTTCTCCGGCACGAATGGAGGGTCCTAGATTAGATTAAGCAGGTCCGGTCATACCAGCATGACCACCGTGGGCCCGTCTCTCCCCTCACCTGATCGGCCAAGGCATATCATGCCTGGCTATCCCAAAACGTGCGTCCAAACTAGCGTGGTCACACTTCCCAAACTGCAAACTGATCTCGACCACTCAACTTCACCGGACGATTTGAGTGGCTTAGATCACGTTTTCATGGGACAGTCAGGTATAGGCGTGAACACCAGCCTACCACCTATACTCCAGACCGATCGGCCAAGACCGACCAAGAATTGGTTGTCTTGGAACGCGCGCCTGAAGATGGCATGATGTGCGGCTCTTGCGGCACTAGTTTTCTGTCACAAATTGATCTCGACCACTCAACTTCACCGGACGAATTGAGTGGCCCAGATCATACTTCCGTGAGATAATGGAGTATAAGCGCCTACACCGTCATGCCGTCTACACGCATGTACGATCGGCCTAGCCAAAATCGTATCCCAAGCTTGGATTCGACCAGGCTGAAGAGGGATGCTTGCACACCTCCTCTAAAACCCTAATTTCATCAACGGTCGCAGATGAGTGTCTCAAAGATCATCTCGTCCGTCCAACTTCACCGGCTTGGTTATACAACCCCGGTCGGGAGTTAATTGGTCGATGGCGTCTTGGTGATCACCACCCGTCACTTTACCACACCATGATGCGCATACTGTATAAAATACACACGATACTTCACAAGTATCGACCTCCTGAATAACGGTAGTTATTCAATTTAGCATTACATGATACTTTCTGTGGGTTCCACGATCCACACACTCGAGACATCAATCGTGTCACACAAACCGGGGATACATACTGGGTATTGGTCTGGCGGTTTACAGCGTGCGGCGCGCAATGCGCCATCACAAGAACGTGTCAAGAAGTCATGGACGGTTAGTGATGACGGGAGAAGTGGGCAAGACTGGTCGTGTGACACTAACACACGACTCCACTTTCTCCACTTCCCACGAGATACGAAGGTTAGGCTAAAAGACTTGTATAAATAGGTTCTCCTCCCTATTTTCCAAACACAGGAGAAACAAGACAAGTACAGACACAGAGGCAAGTGTTGATACAATCGTATTCAAACACCGAAACTGATAGCTTACACCCTGCAAGTCAGTTCAGCTTTCTGATACAAGTCATTCATAGCCAACACCTTCACATTCTCAACACCTTCTTCGCTTCCCTCCCTAAGATCAACCCCATCTCCTTCACTTTGTGACCGAAACAAGTCCGGGAACGACCATTTCTTGGTTTAGGCCGGACTTGCACGGTTGATCTCTCGAATCTACAAGCACTCACCGCGCAAAGTGCATTTGTTTAAGGTTTAGACTCATTTCTCATCCACACACCCCAAATTACCAAAACCGGCAGAAATAGTTTTCACCCATAAACAACATGGTTCAGGAACCGGGTTCGTGAACTGTCACATTCTGAACTTACGTTTTGCAAACTGGTTCGCCAACCTTCTGTGTATATCCGAAACTCGGATATCTATGGTTTGCAAAGTGGTCTGCCAACTTACCCTAAGCCGAAATATCAGAAGTTCTGAATTTCTCTTTTTTCATGTTTGAAACATTCCCAAATGATAAAATTATTTGCTTGGGAAATATTCAATTGATCCACAAATTAATTCTTGAACAATAAATTATTTCGAACTAATATTGTTAAGGAACTTTGAACATCCTTACTAGAATCATATTTCGAGATGTTTAACAAGACAAGCTTGAATCAAAATTTCTTCTTTGCAACAAATCTACTAGAAGTCATACGACATAGTATCATAAGATAGAATGGTAAGATAGTGAGTAAAATATAATGGTTCAGTCTTCACATACCCGATTGATGAAGTTCTCCAAATGTCTTCGTCGTTCTTCATCCTTCAAGGGTGATGTTTAATATTGAACTACCAATTCTAACCTAGTTCGAACTTGACTTAGTAGACTAGAAATCAAGATATAGTTTTGTTCGACTAATATTGAAAACAAGTTTGAGATAGCAAAACTTGTGGGTTCAATCGAGCATTGATCTAACAATCTCCCCATTTATAAATTTTAGTAACAAAACTATTCAATACATATGGATTAAAAATAAATAATCTCTAAGCTCAAAATCCACGCTATGCTTGATTTCCTTGGTTCTTTAACAATAATCTTGAATTATTCATATTTCAAGTTTTTCTATGCTTCTGCATGTGTTCGTTTAACACCTTGATTGTTGAAGATCTGTAACGATACCAACTTATGATAATACTCGAAAAGGGTTTTGTCAGAATGAAATCACTCTACTCAATAGTTGATATACATAAACATAGTATTATTACCTTCCCCAAAGTTTGAACCACAACTTTGAAGCAATATTACGGTGATATGTTCTCCCCCTTAGTCAATACTTACATCTTTTGCAAAATAGGTAAAACCTATAGATCATAATCCACTCCCCCTAAGATAATGCTACGAAAAGTCAAATGTTGTAGTAAGACACTACTTAATAATTCTCCCCCTTTTTATCAACAAGATTGGCAAAGGCGAAAAACCCGGATCATAACGAATTAAACAAAAGATTATCAAGACTAGAGAACACATATCATCTTTTAATTTAAACGATATCACCAAGAAAGCTCGGCGTTTTCATCAAGGAGATATATAGGTACAAGCATCTCCTACGATTTCACATCCGCTCTACTCACAAAGATATGACGTTTAAGCACAAGTTTAAAAGAACTCTCCCCCATTTGATGTCATTCCCGAAGGACCAACATGAGCGACCTTTACTCTAATCACAAGAGAAGGATTTTCTTGGACATTAACAAATTTACTCGCCAGTTACGAACAAAGTAGATTTGTATCCAAATATTTTTCTCTCTTCTCGTCAGTTACAAACAAATAAGTTAAAAATAGCGATACTAATTCTAGAGCACTAAGACACAAAAATTTAGTGAGAAAAAATAATTCGTCAAAAAATATTCTCTAGGCTAGTTACAAACAAAGAGATCCATAATGCGATATGACTCAATATAAAAATTATATCTTCCCTAGCCATATATGGACGTAGACATTAAAGTTCACCACTAATCAAGGAAGAAAACAGATTCTTAAAGAACATCTTATTCACAAAGTATAATCGTGGAGAAATCAATATTGCAATTCTCAAAATAGTTTACTCCTCTTTTAACAAGAGTTAAGAGCTTAACCTATGAGAAAATATGAGATGTCTGTTCTAATCACCAGAATATGATAGCAAAAAAAAAAAAAAAAAAACTCACAATTATAAACTTCTATGAATTTGACATATTTAGTAGATTTAATTTGAAATATGAAATCATTCAAGGCTAAAATATCATCAAAGTCATATAATTGTTGATGGGAGAAAACAATTTGCTGGTTTTTTAGGAAAGTGAAGAGACGAGCTTGCGGGCGGAGACTCCTCGACCGAGCAAATTGCTTAAACCTTTTTCAAACAGATGCACTGCACGGGAGTGCTTTGAGTTCGAGAGATCAATCTGTAAGACTCCGGCCTAAACCAAGACAATGGTCGTTCGAGAGTTAATTCAGTCACAAATAGGGATGTGGGTCGATCTGTAAAGGCCAGAAAGGTGTTGTTCACGGTGAAGTTATTGTCAGACCTCTGAATGGTTCTGTAACAAATTTTCTTATCCACGGTTTGGCCAAACTAGTCAAAGTTAGTGATGTGATTGATGACAATGATGTGAATGCTGATCCTACTTCTCTGTCTCCAGAACTGCTAAATGCTGCTTTCCAAAGACAATTTATTACTATCAGATGCATTACTCATCAATGCCGATTTAACTTTTCAAGGACTTTGAAGGCCTGTCTTGATAGAGTGCTACTTCACCTTGCTGATATTTCTACTTGGTTACGATTTATTTTATTCCTCATATGTACTTGGAACCTATACCAACCCAAGAATACAACGGAGAAAAAAATCTAGCAACGGGATAAGGCTTCAAGTCATTGCAATCAATCAGGCTTTATCGAACTGGAAAGAGACTAATGGTTGTTTTACTTTGATCAACAAGCTGCTGCAACTGCCTAGGCAAAAGAGGACTCAACAAGCAGCTAGGGAAAAACAAGAATCAACTAATTTGAATGCTTGGCGGAAGAAGATGAGTTGATGGCATTATACGGATGCAATCCGGGTACTATCTTCCAGTGACGTTGATCCTTGCAACGAGAATACCTATTCTGAATTACAACTGAAGCACCCAGCTGCCCCTTCACCATCCATTCTACCTGAAGCTATTCATGTTGACCCCATTACGGTTGATTATGGGGTAGCGGATGGTTCAGCAACAGTGGTAGCGGATGATTTGTTGTCTTCAATTACGGGGGTTGTTAACCTTTGGCTAGCAGGTAAATGCCCCAATGTGCTAGGTGAGTTCATAGCTAGTGCACCCCTAACACCTTTGTTAAAACCCGGTGGAGGTCTCAGGCCTATAGCCGTTGGTACTATTTGGCATAGGATTGTCTCTAAGGTAGCTGTTTCTCTGTTGGCAAGGCCATGACATCGTATTTGGGTGATCACCAGTTTGGTGTTGGTGTCCCGGTTGGAGGTGAAAGCATTTTGTATGCTGTAAATAGGTTGTTGGAGATGAAAGGTCACTCGAACAAGATATCGATGCTTCTAATTGATTTCTCTAATGCATTCAATATGGTATGTAGATCTCATCTTATTAAGGAGGTTCGAATTTATTTCCCAGGTATTTCGCGGTGGGTGAAATTTTGTAACACCGGCCTGCTAGAATTTATTACGACCAATACATTTTGTCATCTGCCCTTGGTTTCCAACAAGGAGACCCCCTTGAACCCCTATTGCTTGCTCTGACACTCCACCCTCTTGTGAATATTATTGCCTCTCGATGCAGGCTAGATTTATAAGCCTGGTACCTTGATGATGGCACAATCATCGATGACACGCTTGAGGTGGCCAAAGCTCTAAGCACTATAGAATCCGAAGGTCATTATAAAGAAAACTGAGGTGTTTTGTCCTTTCAGTGATCCCAGAAGTATTTTTGAAGGTGTTTTCCCTAATGATATTGGTAGACATGTTAATGACGTTAAACTTTTAGGGGGGGCAATGAGTGTGGACCTGAATTTTATTGGTGACATAGTGCCGAGTAGAGTAAACAATACTATTCAGCTAAAAGATCCCCAAAGTGAGATGTTATTACTTCGCAACTGCACAGGTGTGTCCAGATTATATTTTAATATGCGTACTACCAACCCTGCCGCACTACAACAAGCTATTGATCTATTTGACAACCATTTGTTTCAGTATTTGAGGCTTTTGGTCACAGGGGATGAAGCTGGTTTTGGTCCTTTGCAACAGAGATTAGCTACTTTGCCTATCAAGGAAGTTGTCCTCAGTATTTACACTATGGAGGACACTTGCACCTATTGTTATCTTGCCTCTCAGAGCCAAACTGTTTTGGTACAAAAGGTGATTCTTGCCAACTTATTCTCAACGGATAAAAGTCCTGGTTATCAGTTGACTCTTCAAAACTTCATCCAGGAATTTGGTTTACCTTTTAACTATTGCGTCGATGATCCTGCCCCCACCCCCCCACCCCCACCCCCTCTTCTATGCATTCCCTGGCAGTCACTTATTTTGACGCAACAAAGAAGCAAATACCCATCCAATTTTATATGTTTGCAAGAGATTCCATTATGTGGCAATGCAACCGTGTTAACACATGCGCAAGATTATCTTTTGGCTGTACCCATTAGTGGGCTAAATCATTGCCTTGGGCCAAGACAGTTTAGACCCGTAGTTTGTTACCGCATTAGCATTCCCTTATTTGTTGAGGATGGTTTATGCTCAAGTTGTAATAGACCTATGGATATTTTTGGTGATCATGCGCTCCATTATGCTAAAGATGTTGGAATCAAGTTCCGACATGACCTCGTACGTGATATAATTGCTGATATTTGTTACAAAGCTGGGGTATCAGTGTGTAAAGAGGTTGTTATGGGTTCTTGTCAGATGATTATAAATATTTACACCCTGCAGATATTCTTGTTTATAATTGGGAGAATGGTCAGGATGTTTGTATGGATGTCGCAGGTGTCTCGCCTTTCACATGTGAAGGTACTCGTGCTTTCATTCCCGGTCAAGCCATTTCGAATGCTGCATTGCGTAAACGCACTAAATACTTAGACAAATTGTTTGGGGGTACTAGCCTTCTCTACTTTGGGGGAGCTTAATGAGGATACTTTGTGTTTTTTTAAGAGGTTGAAGAATTGTCTAGTTAGAAATGATGCTAGTAATGGGGTGGGCAGTTTTATTTTCTATAGGCTGGGTGTTGCTATTCAAAAGAGAGTTGGTGCTCAACTTGTTGCTAGGTTACCAACCAAATCATTGTACGAATCCTTATTATAAAGACAAGTGGAGAGCACGTGCATTGCATGTCGGTAAACACTTAGTTTCCTTTTTCACAGATCCAACAAAAAAACCAAAATCCCACACATTGATTATATTGCAAATCAACTGGAACATGTTTCCTCTCGAAAATTGATACAATAATGATTTATGTAGACAATTACACAGTATTCATACTACTAAATAGTACACACACAACCTTTTTTCGTCAGAGTTTGAATGCACACCACGGTCGCATTGCACTAATATTCCATGTTGCAGTAAGACTGGTTATTTGATCCTAACATCACCATTACCATGACCTAAACGACCCTTTGAGATTCTTTGAAGGCTAAGAATGTAACCTTCTTCAGTTCTTACCTATAATATATTTAATAAGAAACATTAGCAATAAAAATGGTGAATGCACGAAGAGTGATAATTATGTATTTAGAGTTAAGGATCATACATTGAATTCCTAGCATTTGTGACCATGTGTAAAGACTGCAGACTCATACAAACCCAACGGGTACAACTTTGTTGTTCTTAAAAAGTAAGATCTGCTTCCATTATGCAATCAGATCAATGAGATAATTTGTTTGCTGCGTATGGTTTCGGTTATGAAGGTCCGACCTCCCACGGAAACTTGAGAAGTAGAAACTTCCATGGGATAATTTGTACACCAACTCCGGCAGGCTCATGTAAGGTTTGCACATGGTACGCCATCAGCTTGAATTGTGAGAACATGAATCTTATCTTCCCATCTTGACACATTTAATACAAACAAAACTGTAAAATAATCATCCAAATCAGTGGAACAAAGAAGTGATCATATTTTCTATCAGTAAAACAATAATGCAGAAATTTTCTTCAATACAACCTACTGGCATATATAATTCGACTTGGGAGGCCTATACTCATAGTGCTTTTTGTTTTCCACCGTATCAAGTGCCTCAAGTTCTAGTATAATAACAAATGTCTTCATCAATTAACCACCGCAACAAGGTAGCTGGATGATCAGATGTGAACCATTTGTCTTTTGGTACCTTAAGTGGAGCTGGACTGATGTAACTAAGTATCTTTGTAGGACAATTTTTCGTACCACTTCTAGCACACTCAGCTTCCATCACTCCAGGCTCCCAAGACACGCAACAAAATTCGAAGACATGAATCAGAGTAGACAAAAAAAAGTATAGGAAGGAAATGACTGTCAGGAGGTAAATTAAGCAAGCAAACATAATGAAGTAAACTGAAAATCGAGAAAATCATGTAGTACCTTAAATCTAAGCATATAGTAACCATCACCATAAACAACTCTCATGGTCTCAATTGGTTTATGTTTAGATTTATAGGAGTGAATGCAATACTTAAGTCCATAAAAAGCTTAACCTTATTTAGTCTAGCTAAATAGAGATACCAACTAATAATCGCTACCCAATCATGACCAACTACAAACACCTGCAATACCAACAACAAAAATCAAAAATTTATTCAAAATTATATAAAAAGACAATTCAGTTCATTCGCATTTCCTGTGGTAGACCATGATTAAACTAATATCTTAATTCCATATAATTCAGACCCCTAAATTTACTAAATTTATAAAACCTTAGAATTTCAGATGACACAAATCAAACAAAAATTTGCATACCTAATCATAGAAGAGAAGAACAATTAATTTAAATCTTCATCACCTTCATTGATGTTTTGAAATTGCTTGAAACGTAGTTGAAAATTCAGTTGCAGGAATGGATTTCAGTTGTGTAAAAGAGAGAGAGAGAGAGTTCAGGAAGAAGAACAATGTCGAAGAGAAAAGGTGGTGTTTCTGTTTATGAGGAAGGAGTAATTTTGAAATTCCAGTTTTGATCTAATCCAACGGCTGTAACTGGAGGTTGAGATAATCCAATGGAGACTGCTTCAAAAACGGATTTACCAAAAGTACGTTCACCGATAAAAAGTACAACGACAAAAAATACACGCGCATACACCAAAAGTTTGTTAGAGCAGTTCCCATGGACTCAACAAAACAAGAATTTGTTGATTTTTATCCCACTATGGACTCAACAAACATGAAAAACGGATGGACAAACCAACAAATTTGTTGGTTTTTTGAGTGAGATGGAAGAATAAGCGCGCGCGCGATGGAAGACCGGGCGAGCTTGGCACAAACGCTGGCGTGTGAGCCAAAAACGCTGGTGCTTGTGGCAAAATCACCCGATGTTACACGCCAGCGTCTGTATTAAAATCTCCAGCGTTTAACACAAAAGCGCCAACGACTACATATGGAGGGCAGTAAATCCTTGTCATCCAACGGTTATAATTTTAAGTTCTATAAATACTCTCCATTTCAACTCCAAATTCACACATCTAGTCTTCTTTACTCTTCTTCTCTGAGCTTTAAAAAATTCTTCAAATTCAACAAATTCTTCAATTATTGAAAATGTCTCGGCCCTTGTTAGTTCGACGAGCTCCGTATACTAAAGAAGAAGATAAATCTATTTACAAAAACTATGTTTTTTTATTTACTCAGCTTGCTTCAGCAAACTATCCATGGGTGAATTTCTGGGCAGTTATTCACGACGGGTTCTGCAGTGACACCCGTAATCCGAGTCGTCGTGCTATATGCGAAATAGAAAATCGTTTTCGTATAATTAAGAAAGAAGTAAGTGAGTTTGTATCTTTAACGATGCATGCCAATCGATATAGACTGAGAGGTGAAACTGATGCTGAGATGGTAACAAGATCTTTGGCTGAATGGCGAAGATGGAAAAATGTGGCTTTTCCTTTCAAAAAATGTTTCGAAATACTTAAGGTGTTGAACAGTTTCAAACCCTTCTTTGTAGTCGTTGTTCCACCTAGTACTTCTCATCAATGAAGCTAATGTAGTCCGTCGTGATTCAGTGAAGCTAATGTAAAGCGTTTAGTTTTAAACATATGTAATTTCATTTAATTCAAATCGTCGTACTTTTAAAACTAAAATTACAAATGTAGCAGAATTAAAAATTACAATCTCTCTAACATCGCTCATCGCTATCTCCCCCATTGTTATCTTATGGAGTCAAGAATTCTCCAAGACCTGGGATATCCCCACTTGCCAACACATTAAGTAAATTTCCATAAGGGGATAAAACTGGTTGAACAACATTAGGATATTGGAAAGCACTTCGTCCTCCAAGCATATAAGATGTTTGTTGTTGTTTTTGTGGTGGTGTAACATTGTGGCAATCATTTGGGTTGTAGGGCGAGAATGATGATGAAATGCGCCTAGGATCTAGCCAAAATACTTAAGGTTGAGATACATGCACAGTTTGTGGTGAAGTACTGTGCCGTACATGTGGTGAAGAACTCTGTCGTACTTGTGTTTCTCCCACCACTGTATTATCATTATCGTACAATCATCTGTTGCTCCTGGTGGAATCGGTAGACGGTGAACGCCCATCATCATTTATAGTTGGACTCAATCCAAACATTGTGTCCTCGTGCCATTTCCGACACACATCCAAGTGTATAACCTCCATTTGCCGATTCATCCAATACAAATCGTTCAGTCGGCTTTGCAACTCTTCGTAACTGGCAGTCACATTGTAGTAAGGATAATCACGTTCCATAGCTTGGTAAACAATGGGGATCGTGGTTGGCTCACCTTGTGAAGTAATACTTGGCATCTCCTAATGAATTTCCGGCATATTTGACGAAGACGATGAAGAACTTGCACCCGTGGTGGGGTAAGTCATAAAGCATGTCTCTTTTGGAGGTGGCTAGATAGGAACGATATTTGCATCATGGGACAGGCGTGATAACCCTGGAAAATCAAACCCATAGATGTGCATGTTGTGTGTCCCAATTACAGGCTTCGCAATCGACGTGTACCAGTTGACATACTGCGCTTCACCAATATCCCTCTTTGTATTTAGTTCATACCTCTCCCAATTGGTTCTTCTCAGCCGATCAAAATCTGATCCAGAGGTTTGCATATGTTGTGGCAGGTTAATTGTAATTGCATATATACCTTGCATTTGGTACCGCAGTCTTTTTCCCAGGTACCAAACCCCTCTTTCTGTTTCTGGAGTGTAAAAAACAACTCTACGGAGAGAATAATCAAGAATACGTTGTCCATCATTATGACCATACTCAGGAAAATCAATGTAAGGGTGAACAACAACATTCTTGTGGCTCTGAGTTATCTGTTGAAACCTCTGAACAAAACTGGAACCCGAGACGTTGCTTCCAGAGTCCTTCGCCCAGTTGGTCGAGACGTACATGTCCAACATTGGAAATCTATGGGTATCGTCTTTAAGGACTGGTTTACCAACACGGAAGTAGGTATACCACCAATACTGCAAATTACTCCATAATTTTAGTATTTTGACTCAATCTACATTTGTTCATAAAAATTATTTAAATTAAAAAATAATAATTTTGATATTTACCTCTATGATGCCCCAGAAACCAGTGAAGTTAACTATACCCATGGAAGCTTCGTCCCCAGTCTTTTTTACTAAAATTGTAGAGCCCCAGTCATAATCTGGTGCTTTGTCAAGATCTTCTAACGCTGAAAGCCAACCAACACGAGCAACATAAGTTGAGTTTGGAAAGAACGTCTGACCCAGTACCCATAAGATAAACACCCTTTCGAGTACAGGATAGTCATCTAAATCTTCTGTGTTTCTGTTTTGGGTAAGGAAAGACTTTAACGCTTAACATTTAATCCCACCTGCTTTCAATTATTTATGATCTTCACGTATTTATGATTCTATAAACGAGGGCAAAAGCATCTCCCATTTACTATTTGATATCCAATCGTCTTGGTTGAATGGTGCCGGCTCTCCCACTCCACTTGGGATCCCACAAATGAAATACAAATCAATGGGCGTAATTCCTATTACATTAATAATTATCAACTATGATTAATTCTTTTGATTATTTAATAATTATTTAAAAAATATATTTTAAGTTAAGTTAAACAAGCTTACCAATTTCAAAATCCATAAAATGGAACGTGTGCGTCGTCGGCCACCACCTTTCTACAAATGTTGCCATAATTTTTTTGTTGTGTCTTCTAGGCTTCACACTATAAAGCGCACGCCATGGATATATGTCAACCCTTTCTCGGACTCGAGGGGGTAGAGATTTATAAACAACCTTTAAGTCTGAAAATCCACCTCTCATTCTATAATAACCCTCAGACCGATCTTGATGCCCCGACAGATGACCTTGGACTAATGATGGAGCAGCAATGACACTCGGCGAAGCAAACTCTTCTTCTCGATTTGAGAATAATTTACACCTGTGGTAGGCCGCGGTGCCGTTTCATTTCTTCGATCACTTTTCTTCTTTACAGTATTAACCGCTTTTCTTAAAAAATTGCTCATATTGTATCAAATTTTTTTGGTTTAGAAGAGTCTTAGAAGAAGGAAATAGTAGTGGTGTGACTGAAAATGAATCATTTGAAGGAATTTATAGTTTTGAAAACTATAACGCTGAGAATATGGACGTTGGAAAATCCATCGTTGGCGTTTTTGTTTATCACGCCCGCGTTGGTATGAACTTTGCTAGCATTTTTTTCTTGAGCGCCAGCGTGTTTTCTTCCAGCGCCGCATTTAACCTACACACGCCAGCGTGCGTTCCTAGCCCGGGCGCTTGATGATCAACCGCGCAGTGTTGTTCCCATAGTGGAGAAACCTGTTTGGCCATCCACTTGGCTCAACAAATTTTTTCATTTGAACATCACTATAGGAATTGCCCTTAGTGTTTTGGTTGAATCCTTGCGCTCATTAAATGGGGGAGATAAAAGAATAAAATCAGAAGACTAGTTTTCCTATGAAATATTTAGGAATTCCTTTAGGAAGTAAATCTAAAGCAGTGGGGGTTTGGGATGTGATTTTACAAAATTTTCAGAAGAGATTGAATTTATGTCAAAGAATATATCTTTCAAAAGGTGTAAGATTAATGCTCATAAAGCATGTGCTTTCCAGCTTACCTGTTTACTATTTGAATTTATTTCAAATTCTAGTGTCAGTTGAAAAGCAGATGGAGAAAATCATGAGACAGTTCCTGTGGGGCTCAACAACTAAAAAACATAAGATGAGTTGGGTTGGCTGGAAGAAGATTAGTTTGTCTAAGGAGACGGGAGGTGTTGGTATCAAGAAACTTAGACTTATGAATAAAGCACTTCATGCAAAGTGAATTTGGAGATATGGGAATGCGGAGGATGCATTATGGAGAAGGATTGTTAACCAAAATTTTGGAGGTAATCCTAAAGCTTTTTTTCCAAATGCTACTAATAAGCATGTGGGAAAAAGTTTATGGTCTGGTATCCTAAATGTTGTTCCTAACTTTGAGCAATGCACTACAATTCAAGTAAATAATGATAGTATGGTCTTGATTTGGAAGGATAAGTGGCTTAATGGTCAAGCACCTAAGATTATGTTTGTAAAGACCCTCAAGCTCGTCAACGCTATTTGATTGGTCAAGCGATAGTCAAGAGACGATTTAGCCGCTAATGACTCGATTAGTTTAACACGAACGTTAATTAATAGAAATTAATCTAACAATGATTTTGATACGAAACTAGTATCGTTAGATAGATCTCGAAAAGTTATGCGAAATGGACTACTCAAACGTGTCATTCATACATCAGATGAAGAAGATTTTATCAGAATAGTATGAAGGGCAATAGTTATTTTACAGATTAACCGCCTGGATGCCCATATCTAAGTGATGGGTGTCTTCATCAATTTCGTTGGCCTTATCTCAAGACCGGATCGAGTAGATAAGCTCATTCATTCTTCTTCTTTCTTCTTTTCGTTCTTCTCCTCCTGTTCTTCATCTGATGATGAAATTTGAGAATCAATTGTGGATTTTGAGTTTGATAGTAAGTTGGTAAGATTCACGAAACGTTATTGGTGGTGAAGATTATGGTTTGGTCGATTAAGACTCGAGAGAAGAGGTGAATCAGAGAATGAAAGAAATTAGGGTTTCTGGATTTGGTTTGAGAATTCGATTGAGAATGAGTAAGAAGATGTTAGAGGTTGGGTTTGTTCTGAATTGATGTTTGATTGAAGCTGTAGGGTTGTTTGAGAATTGAGTATGATATTAGGGTTTTTGAGTTTGATTTGAGGATGAGTTAAGAAGATGAAATTGATGCTCAAGAAGTGTAATTAGAGATGGGTTCAACGTGAATCAGGGTTAAGGCCGAAGAATTACTTGAGATTGATAGATAGGGTTCTGAATTTTGTAAATTGAAGATGCTGCTGACGTTAAGGTGTTGAATGGAAGTTGATGAAAAATTGGGTTAGATTCTCGTGTTAAGAAGATGATGAAATTATTATGAATGTTGAATAGGTTGGTGCTTGAGCAAAAATTGGTCTGAGGTAATCGATCTTCTCTGTGATTTTAATTAAGTTACTCATTTCAAATTGTTGAATTTATAGAACGGTTGTTAAGATAAAATTGAAATGATGATTTTGAGAAATGTGGTACGTGGTCTAAACTTATGTTGAAGTTACATGGTTTCAATGGATTTCTGAGTCTGTGATTGAGAAGGCAGTGGTTGCTCTGGTGGTGGTGTTATGTTGTCGATGGCACTGAGTTAGTGATGCTGAGGTAGGTAATTTAGAGTTGAAGTTGCAGGGTATATGAGTGATGGGGATGTATGAATTGTTGATAATAATTATAGTATGGTAGGTGGAGAAGTTTATGTTGATTGCGGGTGTTATGAATTGGTATGGGAGATGATGCAGGTGGTATGGGGATTTTGTATGTTGCAGATTATTGTTGTTGTTATCTCCGTTGTAGTTGTTGAAGGTTAATTATGCAGGACAGGTTCATTGAAGATAATGGAGTTATAACTGAATTCAGTGTAACTGGTGGAAGGTCTTGTGTCTATGTTGACTTAATAACAATGCATGAAGTGGTTTTCTGGGTTGTTGGGTGTTGATGTTATGAAGACAGTTATGAACGGATATTGTTATTGAAGATAGAAGCAGTGAATCTATGGTGTTGAGGGTGAGCTGAATTTGGTGATAGTAATTCAATGGTGGTGCTGTCAATGGAGGAATGAGAACTGAATGTAGCCTTAGTTGGTGTTGTAGTTTTGGATTGTCATTGAGCTGTAAAATTCAGGTTTAGTGGTGGAGCTAGTTATAGCTAGTGATGTTGGAAATCTTACAGTGAAGATTGTGAGGAAGGTTATAAACATGGATGTTGTTGCTATGCATACTGATATTGTAGCAGAATGTAGAAAGAAGGTTGCTTAGAACTACTATTGCAGGTAATCTTAGTTTGTATAGTAAATGAAGTTTGAAGTTTATTTAGAATGAATTGATGCATTGTTTAGATTAAAGTTGAACTGGGTTAGAATTGCAATAGTGTGAGAACCTTTGGTATGTCTGACTGAACTTATTCAGTCTGAATCGGTTTTGTCCTTGCCCGACTCAGTTGTCTGACTGAGTTAATCCAATAACCATACCTAACTAGTTTTGACTCAGTAGACCTTGACCGAGTTGACTCTGTTGACTATACTTAACCATTTGACCAAGACCTTGACTTGATTATTGACATTGACCATTAGAGACCGTTAGTTTACTCCTTCTGACTAGACGTTAACCGTTAGAGATTGTTAGTTGACTCAGATTGTATGGACCTTAGTTTAATGGGCTGGATTAGTAGACTTGGGCTTAGGGTTGGTTTTACTAGTTTGATGTTTTGGACCCTTTATGGTCCGAATTAGCATTTGGTTTCTTCTACAAAGTTGTAGATATCCTTTAGACTTAGCTATAGACTATAGAACCTTTCTAATTGAATTAATAAACCTTAGCTATGCTAAAGATAGATAAATAAAAGATGTAGAACCTTAAATGGGCCTAGAATTATTAGAAAGACTTGTATGATACTTGTGTGAGCCTTTTGGCTAGATTCTTAGACTTCTTGTGTGATTAACAGTTAGTCTATATTAACAACGATCGATTCAAAGGATGAACCGGTGGATCGTGGATCTCGAGGTAGGCGTGGCTTGTCATCAAAAGAGGTGGGAATTTATATTTAACTCTCTTGTGATTATTGTTTTTTTCATTCACAAAAGCTTATGTTTAACAAATTCATGCATCATCTGCTTGTATATTCCTTGCATTTTTTTATTTTGAATTCCGAAAATATTGTTGTTTCTTTTAATCTTTCCATTGCTTGGAAAGGAATTGTGATGCTTTGTATGTCTTTATGAAATGTTTGGGAAATAAGAATTTCCATTTGTATGCTTAATAGGTGTGTAAGGAATTGATCGACACCTATTAGGAAAATGATAGGTGTGTAAGGAATTGGTCGACACCTATCTGGAAAACAAGATTTTCCATCTGTGGTATATATGATACTTCTCCTTCATTTATATCTACATGAATTCGAGCTTTTATGCCTAATAGGTGTGTAGGGAATTGGTCGACACTAATATAAACTAATAGGGTGTGTAAGGAATTGGTCGACACTCAATATATACATTAGTTCCATATACATGATTGTTTAAATCTGTGAATTGATTGCCTTTTAATGTTTAAGAAAAACATGTAATGTTTTCTAGATCATTTCAGTGATTACTTGAAAGTTAAATGTTATTCCTACTGGGCACCCCTTTTAGGGATGATGTGCTCACCCTTTCCCACTTTCAGTTTCAGAGACAGACCAGAGTTGCGTAGCGAAAGCTCCGAGAAGTTGACTTCTTTAGTTGGTTATAATCTGATATGTTTATTATGTTGTATATTCTATTTGGAAACCAAATGACTATTGTATATGTATCATTTGAGAGGATCTTGTATATATATTTTTGAGCGGGGTTAGTTTTGGGTGAAGTTTTATAGCAGATTTCTTCATCAAATGCTTAAGTATATGATTCAGATTCTTAGTGCCTCTTTATTTAGTTAATCTCTTGGATTAGTCAGTTGTTAGCTTAGGGGGCGCTACAAAGTTGGTATCAGAGCTCATTATTAGATCTTATATGGGAAATGTTAGAAATAGCCAGTGCTAGTTAGTGAAATAGATTAGTTTAGAACTGGGCTGGGATGTGAGATAAATCTTAATTCACTAAAAGCTATCAATAATTAAAAGAATTATTTGATTGATTGATTTATTTGTTTTGGTTGTTTGTTTATATGTTGAAGTAAAAATTGTAGGGTACACTAATAACTTTAGCTAATCAGGATTTGAGAATTATCAATCTAAAAAGTACGAACATGTAAACAATCTAATATTATAATAATAGTGAGATTAGTATTATTAATAAAACTTGTAAATCACATGGAAATTTACTGAACACATTGACTTATGAAGAGTAAACAAACTATAATTACATAAGTGTTAATAATATTTTTGGGACTCAACAATACTTGCAAGAGTAGTTAAAAACCATCAATGTTAATAATAAAAAATAATATAATAGTAACTATTGATGATAATAAAAGCAATAATTTTAATAAAGTAACGTTAGCATTTATAAATTAGTGTCATGTTGAACTTAATTAACTAAAATCTCATTGAGGATATATGACGTTAAAAATAATAGTTATCATTAAATAACTATGGAAAATTATCAACGCTTATCTACGGTTAAAGTTTAAATTAAACTAATTACAAATTAGAGAGATTTGTTTTGCGTCTAAGATATTAATATAATATTTAATAGGCATCATACATAAAAAGATGAGGATATAATGTATAAAATAAAAGACTCAACTTGTTAGAAATCTTTTGCTGAAATTTATCGTTAATCTAACAAATGATCTAGTGGGTCTCTAAAACAAAACAAATATACATGAAATAGTAACAATAGTATTCAGATGTTTAGTGTAATATTATAGTTAAACGAAAATATATTCATATATAAATAGGATACTTTACACTAATAGCAAACATCAAAAGACTATTAAGATATGTTATAATTTTATGCAGACTCAAAATTTAAATCATATTAAATTATCAAAGCCGATATTTATCAAAATATACTACACAAATTTAAATTGAATAAATAGAATCTATAATATCGATTTTTATGTGAATGTAGGGTTATATTTAGAAGATTAAGGCTTAGTGTATCAACTAGACTATTAACTCAAGAGTAGTGAAAATGATAATATAATCAAGACAATAATTTTCGATAAGATAAGCAAGTAATAATACTACATAATACTAATTATTATAAAATTTAGAATTTTCGTAAATATCTTTTGGATAATAATTATAGGATAGTAATACCAAAAATGTAATTTTTATACTTAAGGATTACTTATCGATAATATAAAATTTAAGGAAATAAAGTTAGATAAAATCAAGTGTAGTATTGATAATAAAATTAAACTTTGCGTTATGATTTATTACGGTTAACTTTTATCGGTCTAAGAGATAAGAAATAAATGTAATAATAATAATAATAATAATTAAATAATTAAATTTTGATAATTAAATTGTTTAAAATGTTGTGAACTATTTATATATGTAAGAAGTAAATTTATAAGACTTACACCAATTACTATAAAAGTTTAAGGACTAATTAATCTTAATAAAATTAATACTTAGTTAATCTAGCACTGGAGAATAGTGAAGGTTGTGTTTTCTCTGTTCGTAGGAAGGAATTGTTGGGCTTGGCCAACCTTGACAGGGCAACTGCATTCAGAGATGACCGATCATAGAAGTTTGGTATAATTCTTTAGGAAACCGATAGATATAATTTCACTTAGAAAGTTTCGTAGGAATGCCCCTTGTAATTAGAGACAGATATTTTATAAAATAGAAATTAATGTAAGGAACTTATAGACTAAAATTTGTAATTTTCCATTATAGAGATTAGTGTAAGAAACTTAGACTTCCCTATTTGATAGAACTTAACTCAGCGTAGTTGAACCTAGAGCTACAAATTTTAGATGTTAGTTGTAGAAAGCTATATAGGTTTGTGTTTGTTTCTTGTTGTTTGCGCTTAGATAATAGATAGGATTTTTCTATAAGGTGGGGAGTTTTGAAGACTAGAAGGATGGTTCGATTTTCGAGGACGAAATGTATAAGGTGGGGAGAATGTAAAGACCCTCAAGCTCGTTAACGTTATTTGATTGGTCAAGCGATAGTCAAGAGACGATTTAGCCGCTAATGACTCGATTAGTTTAACACGAACGTTAATTAATATAAATTAATCTAACAACATTTTTGGTACGAAACTAGTATCGTTAGATAGATCTCGAAAAGTTATGCGAAATGGACTACTCAAACGTGTCATTCAGACATCAGATGAAGAAGATTTTATCATAATAGTATGAAGGGCAATAGTTATTTTACAGATTAACCGCCTGGCTGCCCATATCTAAGTGATGGGTGTCTTCATCAATTTAGTTGGCCTTATCTCAAGACCGGATCGAGCAGATAAGCTCATTCATTCTTCTTCTTTCTTCTTTTCGTTCTTCTCCTCTTGTTCTTCATCTGATGATGAAATTTGAGAATCAATTATTGATTTTGAGTTTGATAGTAAGTTGGTAAGATTCACGAAACGTTATTGGTGGTGAAGATTATGGTTTGGTCGATTAAGACTCGAGAGAAGAGGTGAATTAGAGAATGAAAGAAATTAGGGTTTCTGGATTTGGTTTGAGAATTCGATTGAGAATGAGTAAGAAGAAGTTAGAGGTTGGGTTTGTTCTGAATTGATGTTTGATTGAAGCTGTAGGGTTGTTTGAGAATTGAGTATGATATTAGGGTTTTTGAGTTTGATTTGAGGATGAGTTAAGAAGATGAAATTGATGCTCAAGAAGTGTAATTAGAGATGGGTTCAACGTGAATCAGGGTTAAGGCCGAAGAATTACTTGAGATTGATAGATAGGGTTCTGAATTTTGTAAATTGAAGATGCTGCTGACGTTAAGGTGTTGAATGGAAGTTGATGAAAAATTGGGTTAAATTCTCGTGTTAAGAAGATGATGAAATTATTATGAATGTTGAATAGGTTGGTGCTTGAGCAAAAATTGGTCTGAGGTAATCGATCTTCTCTGTGATTTTAATTAAGTTACTCATTTCAAATTGTTGAATTTATAGAACAGTTGTTAAGATAAAATTGAAATGATGATTTTGAGAACTGTGGTACGTGGTATAGACTTATGTTGAAGTTACAGGGTTTCAATGGATTTCTGAGTCTGTGATTGAGAAGGCATTGGTTGCTCTGGTGGTGGTGTTGTGTTGTTGATGACACTGAGTTAGTGATGCTGAGGTAGGTAATTTAGAGTTGAAGTTGCAGGGGATATGAGTGATGGGGATGTATGAATTGTTGATAATGATTATAGTGTGGCAGGTGGAGAAGTTTATGTTGATTGTGGGTGTTATGAATTGGTATGGGAGATGATGCAGGTGGTATGGGGATTTTGTATGTTGCAGATTATTGTTGTTGTTATCTCCGTTGCAGTTGTTGAAGGTTAATTATGAAGGACAGGTTCATTGAAGATAATTGGGTTATAACTGAATTCAGTGTAACTGGTGGAAGGTCTTGTGTCTATGTTGAGTTAATAACAATGCATGAAGTGTTTTTCTGGGTTGTTTGGTGTTGATGTTATGAAGACAGTTGTGAACGGATATTGTTATTGAAGATAGAAGCGGTGAATCTATGGTGTTGAGGGTGAGCTGAATTTGGTGATAGTACTTCAATGGAGGAATGAGAACTGAATGTAGCCTTAGTTGGTGTTGTAGTTTTGGATTGTCATTGAGCTATAAAATTCAGGTTTAGTGGTGGATCTAGTTATAGCTAGTGATGTTGGAAATATTACAGTGAAGATTATGAGGAAGGTTATAGACATGGAGTTGTTGTTGCTATGCATACTGATATTGTAGCAGAATGTAGAAACAAGGTTGCTTAGAAATGCTATTGCAGGTAATCTTAGTTTGTATTGTAAATGAAGTTTGAAGTTTATTTAGAATGAATTGATGCATTGTTTAGATTAAAGTTGAACTGGGTTAGAATTGCAATGGTGTGAGAACCTTTGGTATGTCTGACTGAACTTATTCAGTCTGAATCGGTTTTGTCCTTGTCTGACTCAGTTGTCTGACTGAGTTAACCCAATAACCATCATGACTAGTGTTGACTCAGTAGACCTTGACCGAGTTGACTCTATTGACTATACTTAACCATTTGACCAAGACCCTGACTTGATTATTGACGTTGACCATTAGAGACTGTTAGTTTACTCCTTCTGACTAGACGTTGACCGTTAGAGATTGTTAGTTGACTCAGATGGTATGGACCTTAGTTTAATGGGCTGGATTAGTAGACTTGGGCTTAGGGTTGGTTTTACTAGTTTGATGTATTGGACCCTTTATGGTCCGAATTAGCATTTGGTTTCTTCTACAAAGTTGTAGATATCCTTTAGACTTAGCTATAGATTATAGAACCAATCTAATTGAATTAATAAACCTTAGCTATGCTAAAGATAGATAAATAAAAATGTAGAACCTTAAATGGGCCTAGAATTATTAGAAAGACTTGTATGATACTTGTGTGAGCCTTTTGGATAGATTCTTAGACTTCTTGTGTGATTAACAGTTAGTCTATATTAACAACGATCGATTCAAAGGATGAACCGGTGGATCATGGATATCGAGGTAGGCGTGGCTTGTCATCAAAAGAGGTGGGAATTTATATTTAACTCTCTTGTGATTATTGTTGTTTTCATTCACAAAAGCTTATGTTTAACAAATTCATGCATCATCTGCTTGTATATTCCTTGCATTGTTTTATTTTGAATTCCGAAAGTATTGTTGTTTCTTTTAATCTTTCCATTGCTTGGAAAGGAATTGTGATGCTTTGTATGTCTTTATGAAATGTTTGGGAAATAAGAATTTCCATTTGTATGCTTAATAGGTGTGTAAGGAATTGATCGACACCTATTAGGAAAATGATAGGTGTGTAAGGAATTGGTCGACACCTATCTGGAAAACAAGATTTTCCATCTCATGGTATATATGATACTTCTCCTTCATTTATATCTATATGAATTCGAGCTTTTATGCCTAATAGGTGTGTAAGGAATTGGTCGACACTAATATAAACTAATAGGGTGTGTAAGGAATTGGTCGACACTCAATATATACATTGTTTGAAGAAGGAGTTAGTTTCATATACATGATTGTTTAAATCTGTGAATTGATTGCCTTTTAATGTTTAAGAAAAACATGTAATGTTTTCTAGATCATTTCAGTGATTACTTGAAAGTTAAATGTTATTCCTACTGGGCACCCCTTTTAGGGATGATGTGCTCACCCTTTCCCACTTTCAGTTTCAGAGACAGACCAGAGTTGCGCAGCGAAAGCTCCGAGAAGTTGACTTCTTTAGTTGGTTATAATCTGATATGTTTATTATGTTGTATATTCTATTTGGAAACCAAATGACTATTGTATATGTATCATTTGATAGGATCTTGTATATATATTTCTGAGCGGGGTTAGTTTTGGGTTAAGTTTTATAATAGATTTCTCATTAAATGCTTAAGTATATGATTCAGATTCTTAGTGCCTCTTTATTTAGTTAATCTCTTGGATTAGTCAGCTGTCAGCTTAGGGGGCGCTACAATGTTCCCTTCTCTTTTCAAGATTAGTAACAAGAAGGATGCTACATTACAGGATATGTTGGATGTAAGTGACAACAATAGCTGGAACTTTGCATTCTGCAGGTTACTAAAAGAGGAGGAGATTGAGGATGTGGCTCATCTTTTGAATATACTTCCTAATATTGATACAGAGAGTGGCAGTAAACAGAGGATTTGGTAGGTGGGGACAAGAGGTTTTTCTGTTGCAGATTGCTATGAAGCCTTAGAAGTTGATGGTTTTTCGATGTTCCCTTACAAGTCTGTTTGGAACCTCAGAATTCCTCAGAAGGTTATTTTCTTTGTTTGGACTCTTTGTTACAATGGTGCTCCTACTCTAAATTCTAATTCTTACATGAATACTATTGTAGATGGGGAAAAACGATTCGTTGGTTTTTACGGAATAGAGGAGATGATCGCGCGGAGGAGACTCCTTGAACCGAGCGAAATGCTTAACATCACACGGATGCACGAAGGGAGTGCTTTGAATTCGAGAGATCAATCTGTAGTACTCCGGCCTAAACCAAGACAATGGCCGTTCCAGAGTAAATTCGGTCACAAGAGAGGATGGGCCGGTCTATAGGAGGGAAGCTGAGAAAATGTGTGAGATCAATGGTGATCGAAGATTGTAGGTGTGTTGTGTATTCTGAAAATAAGATAAGTTCTGAATGATTGAATTTGCTCTGTTGAGAGTTGGATTGTTAATCTCGTGTTGTCTGTTTGAAGTGAGATTGTCCTTTTTTTCAATCATGATTCAGATATTTATTTATATTGCTGGAATTGAAAACACCATGATCTCATGAAGTGTGACAGTTGATGGAATCAAAGAATGGGGAAGTGGAAATCGTGTTAAAACCAGTTGCTCAGACTTGGTTGATTTTCCATCCACTACTTTGTTAACTCCTTCAAATGATTGCACGACTTGCTCACATTCTCATCGTGTGTATGAACACACGTGCCGTAGACCTCCAGACCAAAACCCTAGTTAATATCCCCCCATGTAACACGATTGATGTCTTGTGTGATTGTGGAGTCTGCAAGGCAGACGTGTATTTAGTTAGTCAGTTGTTGACTTCATGACTTCATGGGACGATGAGTCCTTGTTTTGTTGTGTCGAACGTGATTTGAAAATATTCTGAGGTTCATGAATTGAACGTGTATGCTGAGACAAAGGTATGATGCGTGAATAAGCTAACATGAGCAAATATTGCTCATTCGATGAATTTTTGAATATTGATAGTTGAACCAGTATTCCTTGGTTTGAGCAAATGTTGCTCATTCGATGAATTATTGGTAGCATGACCAAATAAGATACTGGCAATTGAACCGAGTATGATAAATAAAATGTTGATCACGGGATCAACATAAAATTATTAGCGTTTGAATATGGAATTATGAACCTTGGACTCAAAACCCTAATTTGATCAATTGATGATTAACTGATGGTTTATTGAAAATTAACCACGGAGCGAAGGAGGGACCGGCTACATGGGATTATGGATCAACCATGTAGCGCCCGGGATGCTTGACGTGAGCAAATATCAAGGTCTCCTCAAGACCATTGATTTGATGAAAGGATGATTAAATGCTGGTTTAATCATTTATTAAAATAATGCTCGTCTGAACCTTAGGTAATAAAACCTAATTAATTATGAAGATGTGAGGGACCGACCAAGGGGTCATGAAACCGGCCCTAGGTAGTTAGGGGATCGAATATTGATCGTCTTATGAAGTTCCAAGTTGTTTGGAAGAGTTTTGGACCTAATACGTGCAATTGCGCAAATTAGGTCAAAATTGTCAAAATACATGGGACCGGCCTCTTGCAAGCCAAAGAGCCAACCCTGGTCAGTCAAGGTAACATGATCACGTCACCAAAGTTTTCGTATCTCAGTTATGAGAATTTTGATATTTTCTGGTGTGCGTTGGAGCAACATTTTGAGAAAATATGAAGAAATCAAGGATTTTTGCTGAGACCGTGAAAACTTCATGAGATGAAGGAAAAATAATAAAATAATGAAGCAATCATAAAATGTGGGACCGACTATGGCCAAGGCATGGCCGGCCGGCCAAGGGGTCGGTCCCATGGTATTTTTCCTAATTTTATTATGTTTCATGATTTTAGGGAAATACCATAAAACCAAGGAGTTTGTTAAAACCAAGGAGTTTTGTTGAAATCAAGGAGTTTCCATGAGATGAGGAAAACATAAATAATAATAATAATAAAATAAGGGACGTGTGGGACCGGCTTGGGCATGGTTGGTCGGCTAGGGCCCGGTCCCGTGAGTTTTCCCTAATTTTATGTATTATTTCATGATTTGAAGGAAACATCATGAAATCAAGGAATTTCATGGGATTAAGGAAACATGAAAAATATAATAATAATAATAATAATAATAAAGCTTGAAGGATGGTTATGCAAAGGGCGGAAAAAACAGTAAAACTCATGGAATGTGTTAAAAGCTTGAAGGATCCTCAATGTGAGCTTTTGATGTTGCGTAATTGCGCTGGAGTGTCAAAACTCTACTTCACCCTCCGCACGACGGACCCTCAAGTTCTGCAGCCTGCCATAGCATACTTTGATCAACACTTGGTTCAATTCTTACAACACCTAGTCACTGGCGATGGCGCAGGTTTCGGTCCTCTTCAACAAAGATTAACAACCCTGCCTATTAAAGATGGGGGTCTCGGAGTGTATACGATGCACGACACCAGCCACTACTGCTTTCTGGCTTCCCAGATTCAGACGCAGCAATTACAGCGTACCATCCTGCACTCCGCCGATATTTATACCCCAAGCTCTAGCTATCAACATGCTCTCACCAAGTTCATGGAGGCCTGCAACCTTTCTACCTCGTCATTAGATGTTACTTCTACTTCCCCACAGCCTATGAAAAAACTGGCAGTTCAGTATTTTGATGCCGTAAAGAGAGAGGTTGCTTCCAAGTTCGCCTTGTCCACAAGAGACACAATTTTGTGGCAGATTAATAAGTCCGACCATGCTATGGACTATCTGAAGGCTATCCCCATCCCAGGGTTAAACCAATCTATCGGCTCCAGGCAGTTTTGGGCCATCACCCAATATCGCTTTGGTATACCTATATTCCCCGAGGATAGCATGTGCCCCTGCTGCGACCGGATCATGGATATTTTCGGAGATCACGCCCTCCATTGTGCGAGCGAAGTAGGCCTAAAATTCCGTCACGACTTGGTTCGAGATGTCATCCTTGATATATGTTTTAGAGCTGGTGTTGCTGCCAGGAAAGAGGCCTCCTTAGGGTTTCCGATGACAATGCTTCCGGTCGAAAGCCTGCGGATATTCTGGTATATAATTGGGAGAATGGCTTGAGTACTTGCTTCGATGTCACCGGTGTATCGCCGTTTTCTGGTGGAGGTGGTCGCAGCTTCACTCCCGGACATGCTATCACTTCTGCCGTCAGCCGCAAACGCAACAAATATTTGGACTTCTGCATATCTCACGGCTACGGCTTTGGTGTCTTGGCCTTCACTACTCTTAGCGAATTAGGCGAGGACGTGGTTGTTTTTTTAAGAAGATTGAAGAACTGTTTGGCTAACTACGATGTTAACAGCAAAGTCGGTGGCTCTCTCTTTCACAGGGTAGGCTTAACAATCCAGAAAGGGGTTGGAGCACAGATCGTCGCCCGACTCCCACCCATTGATGTACCTAATGACGTGATGTAAACTCAATTTATTGTCTAATAAAATGCCCCCCGTGGCTACTTTCATAATAATAATAATAATAATAATAATAATAATAAAATAAGACGTGTGGGGCCAGCTAGGGCATGACCGGCCGGCTATGGTCCGGTCCCACGGGATTCCCTAATTTTATATTATTTTTCATGGGATCAAGGAAATATCATGAGATTAAGGAGTTTTCATGAAATTAGGGAAATAATAATAAAATATTGTGGATTCATGAGGTGTGGGACCGGCCATGACTAGGGCATA
>JAJJWW010011486.1:0-14687 GCA_023531295.1 Papaver armeniacum | reverse complement strand
ACGACACGCATCATTGACCTAACGAGACTATGATTTTATGATCATCACACTGATGATCAGAAAACAATTTTGCAGAAAGAATGGACGAAGATCCTTGATCAGGAATGGTTGATAAAGTGAAACCCTTCTCCCGCAAATTCTTTTGAACTTCATTGAAAAGGGGTGTGTATGTACGACCAAGTGAAGCCATTATTAAAGTATGGGAATGAAGGGAGAAGCGAAAATCAAGAGAAGGAAAAAAGGATTTACAGTAGCAGAAACGCAAATTGCGGAGGAAGGAAGCTGAAGGAAAGTTGCAGAGAGAAAATAAAAGAGAAGAAGAGAAGGGTGAGAAAACTATATATAGAGAAGAAAATCCTCGAGAAAACAAATGCATTTAATGCGAGATGGGACGTGAATGGTCAAGAATAAGCGGTTGAAAGAGACGTGTCAAGAAAAGAGTGGAAGAAGAAACACCTGTAATAAATTCCGTACATGAATAAAACGGATAAAAGTGAACAATCGCGAGAAGAAGATGAGCAATTGGGGCATTTAAAATATAAATTCTCATGACATTTTCTCCTTCGCAGAAATGACATGAGAAGAGGCAAGATGTAGGATCAGAATATCGCGACATCAATACCTTGCGAGATCAATAAACGACAGTATGCGAAGGTGTCGCAGGGAGTAATTTAAATGACGCATTAGATGACGACAGCCAGAACATGAGAAAAGTGTGAAGAATTGGCGAGATTTAGGAGTGTCGCGAAGACAAACACTTATGAACTCGCGATACCTCGCGAAGGATTCCCGAAAATAAAGGACAGCTTAGCTGTCATCCACTATGTAATACCCTATATAAAGGGTCGAGTAAGTCTGTTATAATGGGATCTTTTTGAATGGTTAAGCAAGTCATTAGGAGAGAGAAAATTTAGAGTGATTGTAATTCCTTTAGCTCTGATCTATCTTTCTTTGTAAACATTTCAAGAGAATAATTAATAAAATCTATAACAATTCATATTCAAATGGATTAGTTGAGTAAAATCTAGTGAGGGGTGTAGTGTGGGATTTCCTGCAACTACAGACTGTATTCATAGATCCGGAAACATTTCGAAAGAAATATAAAAATTAAAAAATCTTCAAGCGGAGCTAGGAAAATGGTACAAGATAAAAAATGATTATTATCATCAGCTTTCTAGGGATAAGTTTTTTAAGGAATATGATCAGAACAAGGAATACTTCCATGCCACCGCCTCAAATATAAAAAGGATTAATGCAATCAATTCTCTTAGAGAACCTTCTGGGCTTTGGCTTTCAGATAGCAATCAAATCAACTCACTTCTGGTCAATCACTTCCAACAAATAAGATCGTCCCAGAATAGTAACTTCGACTTTGATCTTTCTAGTATCATAAATCCTTGCATCTCTCTTGAAGAGAATAATTCCGTGAATCTTATTCCCTCTAAAGAGAAATCTGGCACACCCTATCTAACTTGAATCAATGGGGATCCCCAGGGCCTGATGGATTCCAGCTGGGTTTCTTTATAGCCAACTGGGACATCCTAGGAAAAGATATCATATGCACAGTCCAAGATTTTTTTCGGTCGGGTATCCTTGACAAATATTCTAATCATTCCTTCATAACTCTCATCCCTAAAATTTATACCCCTCAAACGCCAGGAGGTTTCAGACCTATTAGCTTGAGTAATACTATCTATAAAATCATTTCCAAAATATTAGTTAATAGGCTAAAACCCATTCTAGGCAAATTAATCTCTCCCAATCAATCGGCCTTTTTACCTAGTCGACAAATCACTGATAACATCATAATTGCACATGAACTTATCCACTCAATGAAAACCTCCAAGAAGAAAAAGGGGTTTATGGCGTTGAAACTAGATCTTTCAAAAGCTTTTGAGAGGGTTGAATGGACTTTATTAAGAAAGACCTCCTAGCCTTTGGGTTCTTGGAAGTCTGGACAAAACTCATCCTACAATGCATATCAACTACCTCCTTCTCAATCCTTCTAAATGGTTCCCCGGGTCCTACTTTCAATACTTTGAGAGGTTTAAGACAAGGAGATACTTTATCTCCGTACCTTTTTCTAATCTGCATGGAAATTCTATCTAGACTCCTAGAAAAAAGCCATTACAGACAAGAGAATTTCTGGATTTCAAATCAACAATAAAGCTCCCAATATATCGCACCTTTTCTTCGCCGACGACTGTTTTTTATTTACAAAAGCGGACCTGAGTGAAGCGAAAAGCCTGTTAGAAATCTTACAACTTTTTGGGAACATCACTGGCCAAATGGTTAATATTCAAAACTCCAGTGTCTACTTCATCCCAAAATTACATCCGAAACATGGGAAGATTTTATCTAAAATCCTAAAAGTTCTGATGATGACCAAAAATGATAGATACTTGGGAACCCCTCTATTCTTTTATAAAAATCGAAAAGCCAACTTTGAACCTCTCCTACAACGATATTATGCTACTCTTCAAGGTTGGAAATCTAAACTCTTGTCTAAAGCGGGTAGGTGTAGGATCAGAATATCGCGACATCAATACTTCGCGAGATCAATAAACGATATCATTGCGAAAGTGTCGCAAATGAGTAATATAAATGACGCAATGAATGACGACAGCTAAAACACGAGAAAGATGTGAAGACCTAGCGAGATTTATGAGAGTTGCGAGATTATATATTTGTACACTTGCGATATTTCGCAAGTCATTCCCGAAAATAAAGGACAGCTTAGCTGTCATAAACGACATCAGAATATCGCGACATCAATACTTCGCGAGATCAATAAACGACATCATTGCGCAAGTGTCGCAAATGAGTAATATAAATGACGCAATGAATGACGACAGCTAAAACACGAGAAAGATGTGAAGACCTAGCGAGATTTATGAGAGTTGCGAGATTATATATTTGTACACTTGCGATATTTCGCAAGTCATTCCCCGAAATAAAGGACAAACTTTAGTCATCATCCATTGTGTAATACCCTATATAAGGAGTCGAGCAGGACTGTTGTGAAGGATCTTTTTCCGAGTGTTAGGAAAGTCATTAAGAGAGAGAAAGTTTGTAGTAATTGTAGTTTCTTTAAGCTCTTTTCCATTTTATCTTGTTAACATTCAAGGAATTAATCAATAAAAATCATAGTTGTTCATCTTCAATGGCTTAGTTGTGTGGATTCTTGTGAGGGGTGTAGTGTAGGATTTCCTGCAACTACATATTGGCGCTAGAAACAGGGAGAAAGGAAGGATTGACATCGTGATTTGAAAGAATTTGGAGTAGTAGGGAAGGAATTTCATATAATTTTCAACAGTTTACCAAAATTAAGAAATGGCTAGAAGAAGAAATGCATCCGAGCAACCAACAACTGTTAGAAGGTGTAGGAGACTTGCTAGAGAAGGGAGAAATGAAATGGGAGAATCCTCAAGAATGAACATAAGGAATAATGAAGAAAATCAAATTCAATCACCAATTCAACCAAAGAGCTTAATAGAACGTGGATTATGATAGAGTAAGCGTGCATACTTGGAGATCGATTCCTCGTGGACGAAATGGGAGAAGAACAACAATTGATAAACAATGGACAAGAGGAGAGAGACCGAGAAGGGATTGGAGAAATAATCCATGGAAATGAAGAGATTGCAGCATTAGAGGCATTGAGACAAACAATACATGAAGAAAGACGATTAGAGGCAGAGGAACGTGCAAATTTGACAAGACAAAATCATGAATTGAGGATGGAAAACATGAGATTACAAAACAGAAGGTCGAGAAGTACTACAAGGTCAAGCTCAAGATCAGTTAGACAGGAAAGAATGAGAATTTTACCTACAGAAAATGCTGATGAAGAAAACCAAGAAGAAGCGCAAAATCCAGGCATAGAACATTGCGAGAGAAGAGAGATGATGGAAAATCGTTATTTCCCATGTCCTGAGACTCTTCAAAATAGGCAGAATGATGGAAATCAAGGAAATAAGCAGCGTTAGGGGCAGAATAATCCAGTTGATGAATAAAATCAGGAAGAAGGAAGAAGGAAGAAGGATATTTCATGGGAGAGAAGCACGGAGGAATCAAAAATAGAATGAAGATGAAATTGAAAGACACTATGTTGAACAAGCACGTCTAGCCTGCGAGAGAGAAAGATTGAGAGCAGAAATGGAAGAACAGAAGTTAGAAGAGGCAATTCGGCAGAATAATCATGATAATCGAGAAAGAAGGCGAGAACAAAATCGCAACAATGGTAATATCAATGAAGAATATGAAAGAGTACAAAGGAGAACTGATAGGCAACAAAGAAGAGAAATTGATAGATATAACGGTGTGCGAATTCGTGAAAGAAATGAAGGAGAAGATCGCAGAGAAAGACGAAGAGAATGATGAACAAGAAAGTCAAAATAGACATGAACGGGAGAAGAGAAGCGGAACTAAAAAGACCAATTGATTCAAAATTACGATGTAAATGAACAAATTTTGAGAGAATTGGCGAAATGAGAGGAATGATGAACAAAGAAAAGGGAATGAGGAAAGAGACAGTTGGATGAAGCCATAGAAGAAGTCGCTGAAAACTCCGTTCACACAAGAGATACAATTAGGATGAATACCACCGAAGTGCAACTTACCTCGCATTAACCAAAGATTTTTGATGGAACAACTTGTGCGATACAAAGATATCAAAGCTTATATGAGATGTATGTTACAATGGGAGAATCATGATGCTATATTGTGCAAATATTTTGCATCAAGTTTGACAGAGAAGCTTTGAAATGGTTTGAAGGACTACCGAAGAATACAATAACATCTTTCAATCACTTGCAGGCTATATTTTTAGGGGCATATATAAGCAATAATTCCTCGCGACTTGATATTGAAGATGTATTTGGGTTAAAACAAAGGGTTGGTGAAAGTTTGAAGCATCTAACTGTGAGATGGAAGACAATGTGTAGAGAAATGGCTCATCGTGTGAGGAGAGATATCTCATCTTATCGTTCATTAATGCTATGTTCGCAACAAATATGTTATATATTCAAATTTTTAGAATCAAGAATACAATCACAATGACTGAGTTGCGAGAGTTTCAGGAGGAGTATATTGCTCTAGAGGAAAAGCAAAATGAGATGGAATCATACCCTGTCGCGAATACAAGTGTTGATGGTGGATTTTCGTTTAAGGTTAAAATTGTAAAAAAACCTGAAAAATCATGCGCCGACATCTTGTAAAAGATAAAGCCATTTATAAGTGTTGGATATTCCCTCACTTAATTCACCAAGAATGGATCATGTAGCAACAATCCCTTCTTGTGAATTTCATATCAGCCTTGTATTTCCGTACTCATTATCGGTGTGGCATGACGACCAGTGTTACTCTTATAGAATAACATGAACCTCCAAGCACTATAATGAATCATTATCGTGTGGCATGAGACTGAGTGTTACTCATATATAGAGTAACACGAACCTCCAAGCACTATAATGAAACCATGTACGAAATACCCGTACAGCCGATGCTCGGTGTGTTATATTAGCCCGAGCCCCTCTCGGTGTGTTATATTAGCCCGATTGAGCCCCTCTCGGTGTGTTATATTAGCCCGATTGAGCATCCGGACTTGACTGCATCGGTCTCCTGGATATGATCCGATGCAGATCATCCAACTCCACAAGCATGATTGGATGACCACGGATCAATTCCATCACCCCAAGCATGGTATGGAATACACACGGCCTTAGCTTGCCGATATGATCGATCGCAGTCATCCAACTCCACAAGCATGATTGGATGACCACGGATCAATTCCATCACCCTCAGCGGTATGGAATACACACACGCCGACCCGCATGGTCGACCATTGGCTTTGCTTGCCAAGAAACCGTCCATACCAAGCATTATGGGCGGAAAACCCTAAATTAGGGTTTGCGGCATATTACATGTGCCGCAAAACAAGTTTCATCCATCCATCTTCGCAGGTATAGACGAAGGGTGCGGATGTAGACTCGAAGGGCCCCGAGCATGTCGACACAATCACCATGTGACCGCCTACACACTTGATCAATCGGTCAAAGCCAACCATGGTTGGTTACAACAAATTGTCCGCCCAAAAGAGCATGGTCGCGCGGCTTTGAAAGCCAAAATTAGGGTTTCAAGTCATCACGCGCGTCCATCTTCTCCGGTACGAATGGAGGGTCACAGATTGGATTAACCAAGGCCGGTCATACCAGCATGACCACCGTGGGCCCATCTACCTCTTCATGTGGTCGGCCAAGGCATATCATGCCTGGCCAATCCAAAACGCCCGCTCAAACATGCGTGGTTACACTTCCCAAATTGCAAATCGATCTCGACCACTCAACTTCACCGGACGGATTGGGTGGCTTAGATCACGTTTTCATGGGACGGTGAGACATGGGCGTGAACATCAGCCTACCATCTTCACACCAAACCAACCGGCCAAGACCGACCAAGCTAGGTCGTCTTGGAAAATGCGCCGGAAGAGAGTATGGCGCGCGGCTTCTTGCGGTATCAAACTCTTATCGCAAAATCGATCTCAACCACTCCTCTTTGCCGGTCGAATTGAGTGGCTTAGATCGCGCTTTCATGAGGGAAAGTGAAGTATGGACCTACACCATCATGCCTCAACACGCATGTATGGTCGGGTCCTCTCAAAATCCTTCCCATGCTTGTTTTCGACCAAGTCGAAGAGTGATGCTTGCGCACCTCTTTAAAAACCCTAATTTCATCAACGGTCGCGGATGAGTGTCTCAAACATCATCTCATCCGTCCGACTTCACCAAATTGGTTATACAACCCTCAGTCGGGAGTTATTTGGTTAGTGAGGAGTCATTACCCATCACTTTACCACACCGTAATGCGAGACACCGCATAAAATACACACGATACTTCACAAGTATCGACTTCTGAATAACGCAGGTTATTCAATTCAGCATTACATGCTATCTTTCGTGGATCCACGATCCACATTCCGGACATCAATCATGTCACAAATCGGGGGGATACATGCGGGGTATTGGTCTGGCGGTTTACGGCGTGCGCGGCGTGCAACGCGCCATCACAAGAACGTGTCGGGAAGTCATGGACGGTTAGAGATGAACGGGAGAAGTGGGCAAGACCGGTCGTGTATCACCAACACACAACTCCACCACTCCATCATTCCATTACCTCCACTTCCCACGAGAAACGTGAATGAGGCTCAATGACTTGTATAAATAGGTTCTCCGCCTATTTCAAACAAGGGATAAGACAAAACAACACAAGTTCGGGACGAAACCAAGTGTTAAAATCAACATCAAACACCTCGCTCCTTACATTAACCGTAAGCTTGCTCATCTTTTGTCACAAGTCATAAGCAAGCCAACACTTTCACAATCTCAACACCTTCTTCGCTTCCCTCCCTAAGATCAACCCCATCTCCTTCACTTTGTGACCGAAACAAGTCCGGAACGCCATTTCTTGGTTTAGGCCGGGACTTGCACTGCATTGATCTCTCGAATCTACAAGCACTCACCGCGCAAAGGCATTTGTTGAAGGTTTAAATTCATTCCTCATCCACACCCCAAATTACCAAATTCTGCGGGAGTAATTTTCACCCATCAACAATTGGCGACCACGGTGGGAGGTTGATCTATCGGTTTGCAAAAATTGAATTCTCAATTCTTCGGTTTCCATCTCACGATGCATCCTCATCGAGGAAACCACAGGCGGTTCGAGATACCATGGGAAGTGTAGATAGAATGCTTTGGAGGATGTCTTGGAAAATCAAGTTGGTATCACCGGGAGACGAGAGCGAGACATTTCGCCTTTTGAATGACATAACATCACAATTACAAGAAGGATCGGCAGCATCTACTCAAGCGGTGCAAGAAATGCTTTGAATCCTTAGTCGAGTCACACCTTTACCGGTGGAGAGGCAAAAGAGCGCGTAACCGCAGGTGACTCGAAAGATGAACAATATGGTCCAATCAACAATGAAGAACCGAGGCAACTCCACGAGAGAAGAGGACTTGTCCGAGTACTACAACGTCTACTGGGATAAAGAAATGGAGCCTCGCAGCTTACGGATCCCTGGGAAGATTTACATCTCAAGACCCTTTGTCGAAGCCGTGAAGAAACGCTGAGGAAGGAGAAATCAATCAAGTAACACGTGAGTACGAGAGGATGGGAACGTTCAATTCGATCACTCGGCGGTGATATTACAACACCTCCCATCACCGAGCCGAGCAAACAAGCAAGTCCCGCATCTCATCAAGTGTAACACCTCCCGGTAGTCACCCGGAGCAACAACTTCCACTCCTTCATCGGGACGAGGAACCGGAGGGGCGGGAGGAGGACCATCTCCCATTATTGCAGACTTGATGGAAAAGGGAAGTTCTTGTCAAGACTCAAACGGATATGGCCGCAACTCGGAAAGAGGTACTCACTTTTCTTAAGACATTAACCGATCGATTTCCACATGACCCGCAACAGCCCACGGAGCCAACAAGGAATGAATTCAACGCACCGGAGAAGGTACTTCAATGGCACGGACCTACATGGACCCGATCAAAGAAGCGACATCGAGATATGAGCGGTCCCGTCATGGAGGCTCCTACACTGGGATGATCCTCACAACGATCTTCCTCGAGTCAATAGTTTCACTCGGCGGTCTGTCATGGAGGCTCCTACACTGGGACTGGATCCTCACAACGATCTTCCTCAAGTCAATAGTTTCACTATGAACCGCAGGCCGGTGGATCGGGAAGCGGTTTCTCTAGTGGAAAGTTTATGCAAACTTTCACATCTCTCGAAGAATCGGCGGCGGAGAAGTTTTGCTTGCTATCGACCGGGAGGAAGGTCACGACCGTGACCTACATGTCACCGCACGCATCAAGGATTCGAGTTCAAGACGACCCTTATCTACACGGGATCGTCTTCATTACTCTCAAGATTTTCAGGACATCCAAGGCTCTCCCAGGCAAGGTCGTACGGAAGCCTACCACAATGACGGACTTCGAGGGAAACCAAACCAGCACATACGGGAGAAGCTCCGTGGAAAGAATCAGACAAGTTCGTTGCATCCCACTCCCCCATGTGTGGCGTCAATTCGGAAGAAGACCGACTTGCATCATTGAGGGCTAGTACCCACGATGCATCTTTGCTTTGCGAAGCATTCTTCTCCATACTTTTGTGAAGCCACAACCCACGTTCACACGAGGAGGGAACGAACTTTTATGGCGAGTCGTGACCCCGAAAGGAAAACGGTATACCGGATCGCCATTATCAGCGAGAGGAGACTGTTACCCGCTCTCTCCACCTAATGGAATGCTACAACAAAGAACGAACCACAAGAGCAAGTGCTAGATGCTCCACAACAGCTGCAAGATGGCACCAACTCTACAATGTATGAAATTGAAATCGTTGAGGAATCTCCTAGGCCTATCTCCATCACTCAATCTTGTGTACGGATAAACGCACGAAGCTCGTGCAACTTCTCAAAGAGTACCAGGGACATATTTGCTTGGAGATATGAAGAAATGCCTGATGAAAATTGGTCACCCATCATATACATGTCATACCACGTATCCAAGTCGGTTAAACAGTTGTAGTTCATACATGAGGAAAATGGATAGATCGGGTGCTGCATAAACTTCGGGAGACTTGAATGTGTGCCGCTCCAAAAACGATCCTCCTCTCGCCATCGACATGTTAATAGATGCAACCGGCGGACACGACATGTTCTCCTCCATGGATGGATGTAGCGGCTACAAACAGATAAGGATGTACGAGCATGATGCAAGTAAGATATCTTTTTCGAACTCCTCTCGGAAATTTTTATTATACCATGCTGCCATTTGGTTTAAAGAGTGCCGGTTCAACGTATAACCGCTCTATGACTGTAATCTTCCACTTTGGAGCCGATACCTCAAGGGAGCATCCTCAAGAAGATAACGATGTCCAACCGTCATATCGAGAGAGATCCGGGCGGGGTTACTCTATCGGACGGTGGTCGAACAAGATCCGGGTGAGTCACTTTATCGGATAGCGGTACATGTCTATCACGCTATATTGGAGAATCCGCGCTTTTGGTCATCCTCTGGAGCTGTTGAACGCTCATCTACAACAACATATGCCCTGATAGAAAGAACCAGGCCTCGCCAAGAGCCTCATAATGTTTGTAGGGGCATATATCTCACCAACAAAGGCGATACAACATTCACCTTCAGAAGCGGTTCCTTGAAGTAGCAAGAGGAAAACCACCAAGATACAACATCATGCGCGTCCATCAACTCCAACTCCGATTACCACGTGCACGAATCCCACAATGATGAAACAACGTCCAAGGTATTCCATACCTGGCTCGACAACAACCACTACGGACAAACCATGTAAACCACGCTTGGGGTGAGGCTCAAGCATGAAGTTCCTTCACCGTCGGTCAAGGACTTCTTCAACATGAGAAAGATGGTCACCAAGAATCATGGATTCGCAAGGGTAATCAACTGAAGAGGAAGCCACTCCAACGCTCCCTCCAGCAGAAGGCTGCTTCAATGGTCTATTCAAGAGCCGCCGCAACGCTCTCTCCGAGACCCACGTTCGCTTCTTAATCCTTCTTCAACACTCTCTCCGGGACTCACCTCAACGGTCGCATCGGAAACCACTTTAACATCCTCTCGAGACGTTTCAACACTCAAGCCGCATCAATAATCTGCGCTCCGGTCAAGTTATCTTTGATGTACTCATTGCTCAACATACGCCTCATCCATCCTTCATAAGGGCCCAGCGAAGCATGAAAAACCTAAAAGTCGATAGGAGAAGAGTTATCTTGTGGAACAGATATTTTCCTATAGTCGAAAAGGCGCGGTGAACAACTCATCATCAATGTTCGGCATATCTTTGAAGCTTTCAACACCTCCTGACTTAGCACCAGCATTATCTTCAGAAGACATATCGACAGAAGTTCTTTTCTACCGCAATGAAATAAAAGACAGAAGTTAGAACTTGTATAAAAGCATATGAGAAGTGTAGTCACACACGGCAAGACACAACTCACACAATGGCCGGTCCAAACATCATACAAGTTTTGGTCCGGGTATTGATTTCAAGTTCTCCTATAACTTTCAAGTCGGTCGCATTGATTTCAAGACCTAGGTGCAAGTTTCGATCTGGTACAAATTTCAAGTTCTCCAAAGATAACTTTCAAGTCGGTATAAGTTTCAAATTTCAGTCAAGCATATGTGAATAAGACCCACGTTCCAAGCATACACGGCGGGCCCGCATTCATCCGCATACATCACAACACAATTTTCTTTAATCATGGGAATTGTGTCTACGGGATTCAAGCTAGATGGCGGAAAAAGCTAAGCATGCACATGTCTTACAAAAGTGTTTACCTAACAAACTAGGGTTTTACTTTCTAAAAAAAAAAAAAAAAAAAGGAGCGGAACTTACCTCGGGCGGCGCACGTGCCGGTTCCAAAACGGCGCTCGGTAGTAGCTCACGGCGACAACGGCAGCAACCGACGACGGTGAAGACCCGGAGCTGCAATAAACAATAAAAAAAAAAAAAAAAAAACTCGTGAGAAAAAGGAGAAGGATCTTGTCTCTTTTATAAACAAAAATTAGAAGAATCCCAGTAGAAGAAGGATTCCTCCCTTATTTGGTTTCCTCTTTTGATTCAAATACCCAAAGAAGGAAACCGGCTCCACCAAAGGATTCCATACAAGCGTGACGGCGTGGGAAATTAGCGGTCGGCCAGCACTCTCCCGGGTAAACTCCTTTTATCCTGTCTTTCTCACATATGTATGTCACCATCTCATGCCTACCACACAATAGTGTAACCATTGTGTGCTAGGCAGGGGACTTAATGTTGATGGTGGATTTTCGTTTAAGGTTAAAATTGTAAAAAAACCTGAAAAATCATGCGCTGACATCTTGTAAAAGATAAAGCCATTTATAAGTGTTGGATATTCCCTCACTTAATTCACCAAGAATGGATCATGTAGCAACAATCCCTTCTTGTGAATTTCATATCAACCTTGTATTTCTGTACTCATTATCGGTGTGGCATGACGACCGAGTGTTACTCTTATAGAGTAACATGAACCTCCAAGCACTATAATGAATCATTATCGATGTGGCATGAGACCGAGTGTTACTCATATATAGAGTAACACGAACCTCCAAGCACTATAATGAAACCATGTACGAAATACCCGTACGGACGCCGATGCTCGGTGTGTTATATTATCCCGAGCCCTCTCGGTGTGTTATATTAGCCCGATTGAGCCCCTCTCGGTGTGTTATATTAGCCCGATTGAGCATCCGGACTTGATCAGATCGGTCTCCGGATATGATCCGATCATGTCATCCAACTCCACAAGCATGATTGGATGACCACGGATCAATTCCATCACCCCAAGCATGGTATGGAATACCCACGGCCTTAGCTTGCCGATATGATCGATCGCAGTCATCCAACTCCACAAGCATGATTGGATGACCACGGATCAATTCCATCACCCTCAAGCGGGTATGGAATACACACACCCCCGACCCCGCATGGTCGACCATTGGCTTTGCTTGCCAAGAAACCGTCCATACCAAGCATTATGGGCGGAAAACCTAAATTAGGGTTTGCGGCATATTACATGTGCGCAAAACGGTCTCATCCATCCATCTTCGCAGTATAGACGAAGGGTGCGGATGTAGACTCGAAGGGCCCTGAGCATGTCAACACGATCACCATGTGACCGCCACACACTTGATCAATCGGTCAAAGCCAACCATGGTTGGTTACAACAAAACCGTCCGCCCAAAAGAGCATGGTCGCGCGGCTTTGAAAGCCAAAATTAGGGTTTCAAGTCATCACGCGCGTCCATCTTCTCCTAAGACGAATGGAGGGTCACAGATTGGATTAACCAAGGCCTGGTCATACCGGCAAGATGACCACCGTGGGCCCATCTACCTCTTCATGTGGGGCCAAGGCATATCATGCCTGGCCAATCCAAAACGCCCGCTCAAACATGTGTGGTTACACTTCCCAAATTGCAAATCGATCTCGACCACTCAACTTCACCGGACGGATTGGGTGGCTTAGATCACGTTTTCATGGGAGGTGAGACATGGGCGTGAACATCAGCCTACCATCTTCACGCCAAACCAACCGGCCAAGACCGGCCAAGCCGGTCGTCTTGGAAAACGCGCCTAAAAGAGTATGGCGCGCGGCTTCTTGCGGTATCAAACTCTTATCGCAAATCGATCTCGACCACTCCTCTTTGCACGGTCAAATTGAGTGGCCCGGATCGCGCTTTCATGGGGAAGTGAAGTATGGACACCTACACCATCATGCCGTCAACACGCATGTATGGGTCGGTCCTCTCCAAAATCCTTCCCATGCTTGGTTTCACCAAGTTTGAAGAGTGATGCTTACGCACCTCTTTAAAAACCCTAATTTCATCAACGGTCGCAGATGAGTGTCTCAAACATCATCTCATCCGTCCGACTTCACCAGCTTGGTTATACAACCACAGTCGGGAGTTATTTGGTTAGTGAGGAGTCATTACCCATCACTTTACCACACCGTAATGCAGTACCTGCATAAAATACACACGATACTTCACAAGTATCGACTTCTGAATAACGCAGTTATTCAATTCAGCATTACATGCTATCTTTCGTGGATCCACGATCCACATTCCAGGACATCAATCATGTCACAAACGGGGGATACATCTTTGGGGTATTGGTCTGGCGGTTTACGGCGTGCGGCGTGCAACGCGCCATCACAAGAACGTGTCGGGGAAGTCATGGACGGTTAGAGATGAACGGGAGAAGTGGGCAAGACCGGTCTATCACCAACACACAACTCCACTACTCCATCATTCCATTACCTCCACTTCCCACGAAAACGTGAATGAGGCTCAATGACTTGTATAAATAGGTTCTCCGCCCTATTTCAAACAAGGGATAAGGGACAGAACAACACAAGTTCGGGCCCAAGTGTTAATACAACAAAATCAACATCCGAGCCTCCTTACATTAACCGTAAGCTTGCTCACTTTTACATCACAAGTCATAAGCAAGCCAACACTTTCACAATCTCAACACCTTCTTCGCTTCCCTCCCTAAGATCAACCCCATCTCCTTCACTTTGTGACCAAACAAATCCGGAACGGCCATTTCTTGGTTTAGGCCGGACTTGCACGAGATTGATCTCTCGAATCTACAAGCACTCACCGCGCAAAGTGCATTTGTTGAAGGTTTAGATTCATTCCTCATCCACACCCCAAATTACCAAATTCTGCAGGAGTAATTTTCACCCATCAACAACAAGTTCAGGAGCTGCGAATGCAAGTTTGTTACCCAAATTGATAAACACTGTGGCGAGTACCTCGCAAGGTCAACAAGGAATGATGATAATGGATGATGGTCAGCAAAGTTGGTAGCCATGGGAAGTCGCGATCGGGAAGAACTTGAAAGAGAAAGAAATTTCTACAACCGTAGGCGGAAATAATAAAATTCAAAGGCTTGATCAACCGCAAGAAACCTATGGAGGTCAGAGACACAATTATCATAGAGGGCAGCGAGGTCATAGGGTATTATGGGAAGAAATCAAGATGCCTCCACTAAACGCTAGCGTGGAGAAAATATGGGAAGCTATAATCCTGATGGAAAACATACCGCACCATGGAACATGGG